>WNWK01002969.1:0-107500 GCA_009830355.1 Cherax destructor
TGTGGAAGTGTATTTTTGGGGGTCTGAAATAGACTAACCTACGTGAAATTTTTCCTTAAGGGAGTAAATTCGTTCAGTAATGGCACTTGAGCAGACTTCAGGAGTGAAGTTTTTACGAAACTCGGGGGTCCACTGTAAATGGTGGTAAGTTATTTAGGTCACCTGCTTTGTTTTTTAGTGTGTTGATTATAAGTGAAACTTCTATTGAAATAATACATAACTAGAATAAACTCAATCAATTTCTCTAGTATTAAGTACTTAGTGAATAAGTCTTTAGAATAAGCTGCCCCTAATGCCATGGCATGCCAGTGGCTCTCCTTGCATTACAGTTTTATAATTGTAACTACCAATAACAATGTACACTTGTAACATGCATCGAAATAAAAATATTATTATATTATTATTATTATTACATAATTGGTCCATTGACTGGACTCCAAAGTTTTGATAGCTGAACAAGTTACAGCGGTAATGAACTAGATCTGGTCACAATTATGACAAGTTACAAAGGTAATGAGCTCCAGGTAGAGCTGGTCACACTCATGACAAGTTACAAGGGTAATGAACTAGAGCTGGTCACAATCATGACAAGTTACAAGGGTAATGAACTAGATTTGGTCACAATTATGACAAGTTACAAAGGTAATGAGCTCCAGGTAGAGCTGGTTACAATCATGACAAGTTACAAAGGTAATGAATCATAATCACATCATATATAGTTACAATCATGAACAAATTACACATACACACATATATATACACACACACGCACATACCTGAGGACTAATATTATTTATACTTCTTGATATGAAGTCAAGGATTCTGTTAGCTTTATTGCAAACACTTATGCACTGTTGTCTTGGCTTCTGATTACTACTAACCAGAACTCCTAAATCCTTCTCGCAATCACAAGTAATAAGATCTACAATAACAAGCTTCCTGAAGGGATAAAAATACATATTGAATTTTCTCTTTCAGATACATAAACACATTCCTAATCTTATATAACCTGTCGTTTCTGTCAGGCCTGGTTTTGTCTGAGAAGTGTAGCATACGTAACAGTAGCACAAATCGATTCACTGGTATAATATCACTGAAACCTGGGGTTGCAATCAGGTGGTCTTTCGACCAGTATGATTTGACATTGTGCTTATACACATGTGGCATAAGCATTTGCATGAAGATCTTGTGAAGAAAACATCAGGAATACGTGCTGCTGGTAGTGAATTTAGGGCCAGCAAAGGCTGGTTTGAGAGATTTAAGAAGCATAGTGGCATACACAGTGTTGTAAGGCATGGTGAGGCTGCAAGTTCAGACAAACATTCTGCTGAAAAGTTTGTGCAGGAATTTCAGGACTACATAAAGAGTGAAAATCTGAAACCCCAACAAGTGTTTAACTGTGACGAAACAGGCCTGTTTTGGAAGAAAATGCCCAACAGGACCTACATCACGCAGGAGGAAAAGACACTGCCAGGACACAAGCCTATGAAAGACAGGCTAACTCTCATGTTGTGTAGCAATGCAAGTGGGGATTTCAAAGTGAAGCCTTTACTCGTGTATCACTCTGAAACTCCCAGAGTGTTCAAGAAATACAATGTCCACAAGAAAAGATTGTGTGATGTGGAAATCAAATCAAAATGCATGGGTCACAAGGTCAATTTTCAAAGATTGTGTTGATAATGTGTTTGGCCCAAGTGTGAAAAAATACCTCCAGGAAAAGGAATTGCCACTCAAGTGCCTCCTGGTACTGGACAATGCTCCTGCACATCCTCCAGACTTGGAAGACCAAATGTCTAGGGACTTCAAATTTATAAAAGTGAAGTTCTTGCCTCCTAACACCACTCCTCTTCTCCAGCCCATGGACCAGCAGGTCATTTCTAACTTCAAGAAACTGTACACCAAAGCAGTGTTTCAGAAGTGCTTTGAAATGACCTCGAACACTGAATTGACCCTTAGAGAGTTCTGGAAGAATCACTTCAATGTCTACAACTGCATAGGCCTTATAGGTAAGGTTTGGGAGGGAGTGACTACCAGGACTTTGAACTCTGCTTGGAGACCACTGTGGCCAGATTGTGTTGACAAGAGGGATTTTGAAGGATTTGCGGCTGACGACCCTGTGCATGTTGTGGAAGATATTGTGACATTGGGGAACAGCCTGGGGTTGGAGGTGAGTGGTGAGGATGTGGAAGAGTTGGTGGAGGACCACAGGGTAGAGCTAACCACTGAAGAGCTGCAACAACTGGAAGTGGAACTTCATCAGACCAAAGTTCAGGCAATTGCTTCAAAAAAGGAGGAGGAGGAAAAGGAAGAGGAGGTGCCTTCTGCAAAGATTAAGGAAATTTGTTCCAAGTGGAATGATGTCCAGACATTTGTTGAAAAACACCATCCTGACCAAGCTGAAACAAGCCATATCTGCAACATGTTTAGTGACAAAACCTTGTCCCACTTCAAGGAAATGTTAAAGAGGCGCCAGAAACAGAGCACTCTGGACAGTTATTTTGTGCGACAGGGTTCTAGTGACTCTCAAGCTGTTCCTAGTGGCATTAAAAGAAAAAGAAGGGAAGTAACCCCAGAGAGGGACTTATTACCTGAAGTCCTTTTGGAGGGGGATTTCCCTTCCAAAAACTAACTCCTCCCTATTTCCTTCTCCCTATCTTCCAGAAGCCAGCATTAGTCTTCAATAAAGGTATGTAATACTGATTTAATAGTTAAAAAAAAAAAAAAATTGTGAATATTTTTGTCTGGAATGGATTAATTGTATTTACATTAATTCTTATGGGAATATTACAGTGGTCACTCGGTTTTCGCCGAAAATTCGTTCCAGAATGCTGCTCAAGTGCCATTACCGAACGAATTTACTTCCTTAAGAAATAATGTCACGTAGGTTAGTCTATTTCAGACCCCCAAAAATACACTTCCAACAGCACTTACAAAAATACACTTACATAAATGTTCGAGTTTGGAGATGCACGAAAACCGAGGGACCACTGTATTTCGGTTAAAGGCCATTTCGGTTAAAGGCCTAGTTCCTGGAACGGATTGCGGCGAGGGTCCACTGTAGTTTTGGAGTGGTTGGTGCTATTATTTAATAAATGTATGGAAGAGGGCATACCTTTACCTTTGAAGAGTTTCGAGTATCTACTCTGAGCCCGGCCATGGGCCAGGCTCGTCTGGTGCTTGCCTGGTCAACCAGGCTGTTGCTGCTGGAGGCCCGCTGCCCCACATATCCATCACAGCCTGGTTGATCTGGCACCTGGTGAAGATATTTGTCCAGTTTCCTCTTGAAGGCTTCTACACTGGTTCCAGCTGTGTTTCGGATATCTTCTGGTAAGATGTTGAATAGTCTGGGACCCCGGATGTTAATACAGTGCTCCCGTATTGTCCCCACCGCACCCCTGCTCCTCACTGGGTTTATTTTACACTTTCTCCCATATCTCTCACACAGCATGCATAGTTCCTTTGTATGAAGGCAAAGGGGACAAAAGAGAGTACAAAAATTATAAGGGAATAAGTCTGTTGAGTATACCTGGTAAAGTGTATGGGTAGAGTTATTATTGAAAGAATTACGCAGATGAACAAGGAGGTTTTAGGAAAGGTAGGGGGTGTGTAGACCAAGTGTTTACAGTGAAACATATAGTAGCTGAACAGTATTTAGATAAGGGTAAAGAGGTTTTTGTGGCATTTATGGATTTGGAAAAGGCATATGACAGGGTGGATAGGGGGGCAATGTGGCAGATGTTGCAGGTGTATGGAATAGGAGGTAGGTTACTGAAAGCAGTGAAGAGTTTATACAAGGATAGTGAGGCTCAAGTTAGAGTGTGTAGAAGGGAGGGGGACTATTTCCCAGTAAAAGTGGGCCTTAGACAAGGATGTGTGATGTCACCGTGGTTGTTCAATATATTTATAGATGGGGTTGTAAGAGAAGTGAATGCGAGGGTCTTGGCAAGAGGTGTGGGGTTAAAAGATAAAGAATCAAATACAAAGTGGGAGTTGTCACAGTTGCTTTTTGCTGATGACACTGTGCTTTTGGGAGATTCTGAAGAGAAGTTGCAGAGGTTGGTGGATGAATTTGGTAGGGTGTGTAAAAGAAGAAAATTGAAAGTGAATATAGGAAAGAGTAAGGTGATGATGATAACAAAAAGATTAGGTGACGAAAGATTGGATATCAGATTGGAGGGAGAGAGTATGGAGGAGGTGAATGTATTCAGATATTTAGGAGTGGACATGTCAGCAGATGGGTCTATGAAGGATGAGGTGAATAATAGAATTGATGAGGGAAAAAGGGTGAGTGGAGCACTTCGGAGTCTGTGGAGACAAAGAACTTTGTCCATGGAAGTAAAGAAGGGAATGTATGAGAGTATAGTTATACCAACACTCTTATATGGGTGTGAAGCATGGGTGATGAATGTTGCAACGAGGAGAAGGCTGGAGGCAGTGGAGATGTCATGTCTGAGGTCAATGTGTGGTGTGAATATAATGCAGAGAATTCGGAGTTTGGAAATAAGGAGGAGGTGCGGGATTACCAAAACTACATGTAGAGAGAATGGAACGAGACAAAATGACTTCGAGTGTATAAATCTGTAGTGGAGGGAAGGCGGGGTAGGGGTCGGCCTAGGAAAGGTTGGAGGGAGGGGGTAAAGGAGGTTTTGTGTGCGAGGGGCTTGGACTTCCAGCAAGCATGTGTGAGCGTATTTGATAGGAGTGAATGGAGACAAATGGTTTTTAATACTTGACGTGCTGTTGGAGTGTAAGCAAAGTAACATTTATGAAGGGATTCAGGGAAACCGGCAGGCCGGACTTGAGTCCTGGAGATGGGAAGTACAATGACTGCACTCTGAAGGAGGGGTGTTAATGTTGCAGTTTTATAACTATAGTGTAAAGCACCCCTCTGGCAAGACAGTGATGGAGTGAATGATGATGAAAGTTTTTCTTTTTTGGGCCACCCTGCCTTGGTGGGAATCGGCCGATGTGTTAATAAAATAAAAATTACAATAATGCAGTAGTCTGCATAACAGTAAATCTTCTATTTTTTGTGTAAATAAAAATTCAAAATAGAAAGCAAGAGGGGCCTGGAGACGTGACTGATGAACAGAGAAAATGTTATTTTAGTGCCAGGAATGTCTACATTGTTCATTCTTGACCCTATTTTCAAATTGGCATCTTTTTTAATTTGCGTGTAATTGGCCAAATTGCCAATTTCTGACCACTTTACTGGGTAGTTAAAATTGGTAAATGGATGGTTTCTTGTACTCAATCGATAGAACAAATGGAGTTCTAGAAATAGCTATGAGTTTGGTCGACTGGAGCAATGGAATTGGGCGAAAATAGGGCTCGAAATGGGAAAAATCGCTGATGCGTAAATATCGCCGAGATCACTAACTTCGCGAGAGCATAATTCCATAAGTTTTCAATCATATTTCGTAATTTTGGTGTCATTACCATTGGGAAAAGATTCTCTATCATTTCATAAGAAAAAATATTTTTTTTTTTTAAATTCTTCGACACTGAGAGCAAGTTTTTGAGCATGGGTCTCAACAGTCAAAGGGTTAAAGAAGTATTTTTTATCTTGTGAAAAGGTGTACGAGTTCTGTTGCAGTTTTCCAGAAAAACTGTCAAGAGTTTGGTTTATACCTGTATTAATTGTAGAGTATGCACAGTAGTACAAGTAAAAATTAAAATTTTATTTCTTTGCTAAGGTTACAGGTGAAGAGTGATAGATTACAAATATTCAATATTTTACTCTATTATTATGAGGTAGTACAATTTATAATACAAACGTACATTTTTAAGTTTGTAATGATGGCTTAATAGTTAAGAGATAATAAAATATTTGGGAAGAGTTGTTGAATAAGTTTAAACTTTTGAGGTAAGGGCATTTGTTGTCTAGAACTTGAGTGATAATTCATACAGCACCTTTTTGTCGAGTTACTATTGGGTTTTGGTGATTTGCTGTAGTAGATCCTAAGGCACAAATACCATAGATGAGATAAGGCTAGATTAGAAAGTAGTACAAAGTAATGCTCTTTGAAGCACATTGTAACATATCTTACCCAGGATGCCCACTGTTTGGGTTATGTGCTGGATGAGTGTGTTGAATTTTAAATTCCTGTTCAGGTATAGATAGAATTATTTTCCCTCATTTTGTCTTACAATGAGTGAATCATTTATTATTATCTACCTGGAGAGAATTCCAGGGGTCAACGCCCCCATGGCCCGGTCTGTGACCAGGCCTCCTGTTGGACCAGAGCCTGATCAACCAGGCTGTTACTGCTGGCCACACGCAGTCCAATGTACGAACCACAGCCCGGCTGATCAGGTACCGACTTGAGGTGCCTGTCCAGTGCCTGCTTGAAGACAGCCAGGGGTTTGTTGGTAATCCCCCTGATGTATGCTGGGAGGCAGTTGAACAATCTTGGGCCCCTGACACTTATTGTGTTGTCCCTCAACGTGCTAGTGGCACCCCTGCTCTTCATTGGGGGGATGTTACATCGCCTGCCGAGTCTTTTGCTTTCGTAGGGAGTGATTTTTGTGTGCAAGTTTGGTACTAAGCCCTCGAGAATTTTCCATGTGTATATAATAATGTATCTCTCCCGCCTGCGTTCTAGAGAGTACAGGTTACTTATGCGTGCGGTGAAGGTTCTCTGCACATTTTCAAGGTCAGCAATTTCACCCGCCTTGAAAGGTGCAGTTAGTGTGCAGCAATATTCCAGCCTAGATAGAACAAGCAATCTGTAAAGTGTCAACATGGGCTTGGCATCCCTGGTTTTGAAGGTTCTCATTATCCATCCTGTCATTTTTTGAGCAGATGCAATTGCTACTTTGTTATGGTCCTTGAAGGTGAGATCCTCCGACATGATCACTACCAGGTCTTTGACATTAGTTTTTCGCTCTATTGTGTGGTTGGAATTAGTTTTGTACTCCGATGATATTTTAATTTCTTCACGTTTTCCGTACTGAGTTGTACATTATAGCAGTTTTCAAACATCATGTAGAAAACTCATGTTAATATCAAGAGCAAGAGCAAGTCTATTGGTAGTCATCCCATTAAAAAAATTTATGAGTTCATCATTAACAGAGAAACCAGATCTGAATAGATGACAAAAGTTGTGCCATCTGCAAACAGAACAGGTTTAAGTACCTGTGATGCATAAGGAAGGTCATTTATGTTGGAAGAAAAGCAGAGGGCCACATACACTGCCCTGTGGTACCCATATGTTGCTAGGTAGCATTGATGAGGCTGCATCATTGATACAGACGTTTGATCTGCCTGCATTCTGTATACTGTGCTTGTTTTGAGATCTTCATTCTTCTCAGAGCTACCTAAGCTATTTTAATTTAACAAGATGGAATATCACATTATTTTCATTTCTGCAACATACCTGTGCCACAGCCGGGCAACACCACCACTGCCGGGCAACACCACCACTGCCGGGCAACACCACCACTGCCGGGCAACACCACCACTGCCGGGCAACACCACCACTGCCGGGCAACACCACCACTGCCGGGCAACACCACCACAGCCGGGCAACACCACCACAGCCGGGCAACACCACCACTGCCGGGCAACACCACCACAGCCGGGCAACACCACCACAGCCGGGCAACACCACCACAGCCGGGCAACACCACCACTGTGCCACAGCCGGGCAACACCACCACAGCCGGGCAACACCACCACAGCCGGGCAACACCACCACAGCCGGGCAACACCACCACAGCCGGGCAACACCACCACAGCCGGGCAACACCACCACAGCCGGGCAACACCACCACAGCCGGGCAACACCACCACTGTGCCACAGCCGGGCAACACCACCACTGTGCCACAGCCGGGCAACACCACCACTGTGCCACAGCCGGGCAACACCACCACTGTGCCACAGCCGGGCAACACCACCACTGTGCCACAGCCGGGCAACACCACCACTGTGCCACAGCCGGGCAACACCACCACTGTGCCACAGCCGGGCAACACCACCACTGTGCCACAGCCGGGCAACACCACCACTGTGCCACAGCCGGGCAACACCACCACTGTGCCACAGCCGGGCAACACCACCACTGTGCCACAGCCGGGCAACACCACCACTGTGCCACAGCCGGGCAACACCACCACTGTGCCACAGCCGGGCAACACCACCACTGTGCCACTGCCGGGCAACACCACCACTGTGCCACTGCCGGGCAACACCACCACTGTGCCACTGCCGGGCAACACCACCACTGTGCCACTGCCGGGCAACACCACCACTGTGCCACTGCCGGGCAACACCACCACTGTGCCACTGCCGGGCAACACCACCACTGTGCCACTGCCGGGCAACACCACCACTGTGCCACTGCCGGGCAACACCACCACTGTGCCACTGCCGGGCAACACCACCACTGTGCCACTGCCGGGCAACACCACCACTGTGCCACTGCCGGGTAACACCACCACTGTGCCACTGCCGGGCAACACCACCACTGTGCCACTGCCGGGCAACACCACCACTGTGCCACTGCCGGGCAACACCACCACTGTGCCACTGCCGGGCAACACCACCACTGTGCCACTGCCGGGCAACACCACCACTGTGCCACAGCCGGGCAACACCACCACTGTGCCACTGCCGGGCAACACCACTGTGCCACAGCCGGGCAACTCCACTGTGCCACAGCCGGGCAACTCCACTGTGCCACAGCCGGGCAACATAACTGCCACAATCAGGCAACATAATTGTCTTGAAGCATGTCTAAGCCATGCAACATTTCTTGCACTGCCATGTAATATTGCTGGTAGTGTCATATACTAGCACAGCCATGCAAAATGACTGACATTGCTGTGCAACATAGCTATCAGTTATGCAATGATTATCCCTGCCATGCAACACAAAGGTCACTGCCATGCAACATGAAGGTCACTGCCATGTACCACAACTATCACTGCTACTGCCATGAAACACGACTGACTTGCCATGCAACACAACAGCTACAAAACACAACAGGCATTGCCAGATGACATGCACATCACTCATGTGACACATCACTAATGTGAGGCGCTCATCAATCATGAGACATGCAACATGTACGTCACCCATGCAACATGTACGTCACCCATGCAACATGTACGTCAACCATGCAACATGTACGTCACCCATGCAACATGTACGTCACCCATGCAACATGTACGTCACCCATGCAACATGTACGTCACCCATGCAACATGTACGTCACCCATGCAACATGTACGTCACCCATGCAACATGTACGTCACCATGCAACAAGCACGTCACTCGTGCCACGCGCACGTCAACCGTGCAACGTGCACGTCAACCATGCAACATGCATGTCACTATCATGTAACATGTGTATGCCTCAGTAGTACACCAGGTCACGACTGTAGCGGGGGTCAGCAACTATACATGATCGATAATGGTGTGATGAAGGTTATTGCTCCAATTCCATGTCCATAATATAATTAAATGGTGTTGACTTTTCAACTAATGTTTATGCTCATAAACGGACTCTGATTACATATTTGACCCTAAGAAGTTTATCCTATTTCAAGTTAAGACTTTAATCGTTAAATATAAACTAATCTGATTGAAATTTTGTAAACTTTATATAAAAATAACGCACTTATAACGTTTGTTATCCTCTTATTAGGCAGCAAAGCTATATTTGAAGGACTTTTCAGTCATGAATGAGGGAAACATTGGTGTTTTGCTGAACTAGGAACTAGGCTCAAAATAGCGACTCCTTGTGGCTATGCCTGTTAAGCAGTAAGCCAGATCCAAGACCTGCTCTGGCCCACCTGCTGGCCTCCCACACAAAAACAGGTAATTGGGAATGGGAATATATAGGTAAGAATGAGTAATATTTCAACCAGCAAACGGGAGCTGGGCGTCCACCATACCTACACCAATATTCATGCTCATGCTCGCATATTTTCTCACAATTCATACAACGTCTGTGTATGACGGCTAATCTTTTATCCTGGCCTCAGGCAAGGACACCTCTTAAGGTAACGAACCAAGGATAGAATGAGATAAAAGCAACAGGCAGAGAGGAGAATGAGAAAATGTGGAGTTTCTTTGTGCTGGGCATCCAACATGGCAGCCCAGCTCACCCAGCCACCGTCCCTTGCTAGCCCATCTCCGCCGCACTTACTTATTTTAATGCACTTTATATATTTAACACTCACCTTTCCGCTGTTTTCTGAAGCCTCATTTAAAGTTTGACCCTGGAGCTTTCTCGTAACGTAGCGTAGCTGGTTGATCATATTTTTCTCCGCGAGAAATTAGTGGGGAACTGTCGCGATCACTTAAATTCTCCCTACAGCTCAGTCAGGCTATACTCTGTTTTTGCCAGTAAGGTGTCTTCTTCACTCACTTTCTGCCATTTCTACAACATTTTATCAACTTGTCTTTCACAAGAGGGCATCATTTCACTCACTCTCACTGCATTTTGTTTACCATGACACTTATTTATTATCAGCATGAACCAAAAATGGCCGAATACTAGGGAAGGCGACAGAGCGCATGTCTGGTCACGACTGGCGTCTCAACATACTACAACTCTGCCTCATTCACTCAGCAGCTGCGAGTACCAACAGCTGGTAACATGGACTCGCCCAACGTAGGGGTGTCCACACTCACACAAACTATTTACTTACTCCTGCCGACCTTTCCTTTGTTTCATATTTCTTATGTTACTTATTGTAATGATACTTAATAATCATTTTGGAAATTCCGTAGATTTCTGTAAAAGAAACATCATTTGGGAAAATATTTTGTCATGACTATAAGAGATCTCCCCCACACATTCAATGGAGCAGTCACGCACTGGAGTAAGCTACTACGAAATGTAAGGAGGAATCTCGGGTACAAATTGCGTTTATTACGAAAGAGAAATTAATGAATCATCAACATTATCTTTACAAGCATCATTTCTAGACTTAAATTTAAATCGATCTATCCTATTATTATTGTCTCTTTCAGAGTGTAGATAAAATATAAGAAGTGTGAAACGTAACGATGAGGGTGATTTGGCAGCGTCGCAGCTAATACTATGACAAGTCTGTAAACACAACAAGCCAACACCGACCTTATGGTACTTACCTGTAGAAGCACTTTAGGTCGATGCTTACTATATACACATCATAGGTTTTACTACAGGAAAGTCCAATGCAGATATCTTAAGAAGGTATGAAGATGAAAGAGAGGCAGAAAGACGGGGATATGCTTGCTCCCAGTCTTAATGGGGGAAGGAGTAAGAATAGGGTGATGGTGGGGGTGTTAGTGGGGTAAAGGTGGGGAGGTAGATAAGGTGTTGGAGTGTAAGAGGGGGTTTAGATGGTCACTGAGCGCCTATAATGGAGCAGGTTCCACTTGGCTGCTCCTTCTTATAAAACACCTTCACCACCTCCTTCCTGGAGCACCTTGCTTACCGCCCGGGCGAGAAAGACTCCTTGCAACCCCAGAGCTGTGTTCCCCCCCTTTGTGTCCCCATCACTGTCTGCGCACACGCTGCTGGTCTCACCCCCACCTGTCTTGCTCACCCCCACCTGTCTTGCTCACCCCTCCTGTCTTGCTCACCCCACCTGTCTTGCTCACCCCCACCTGTCTTGCTCACCCCACCTGTCTTGCTCACCCCACCTGTCTTGCTCAACCCACCTGTCTTGCTCACCCCACCTGTCTTGCTCAACCCACCTGTCTTGTTCACCCCATCTGTCTTGCTCAACCTCACTTGTCTTGCTCACCCCATTTGTCTTGCTCACCCTACTTGTCTTGCTCACCCTACTTGTCTTGCTCACCCTACTTGTCTTGCTCACCCTCACTTGTCTTGCTCACCCTCACTTGTCTTGCTCACCCTCACTTGTCTTGCTCACCCTCACTTGTCTTGCTCACCCTCACTTGTCTTGCTCACCTCCCCTGTCTTACCATACCTGTCTTATACACCTGTCTTACCCCACCTGTCTTACTCACCTCTTTTTATCTTACCTTCCCCACCTCTTCTATCTTCATTTGTCTTACCACAGTGAGTACGCTAAGAAACAACTCAGTAAGTATCAGGGACCCAAGACTGTTCAGCTGCCTCCCAGCATACATAAGGGGATTACCAATAGATTCCTGGTCGTCTTCAAAAGGGACCTGGTCAGATACCTAAAGTCAGTACCTGACCTTCTGTTGGATTACTTGCGGCCGGCAGTAACAGCCTGATTGATCAGGCCATGATTCACTGGAAGGTCTAGTCATGGACCGGGCCGCGGGGGCGTTCACCCCCGGAACGCCCTCTAGATAGACCCCAGGAACCCACCTGTCTTCCTCACCCCACCTCTCTTACCCCGACTGTCTTGTGAGGGTGCTATCTCAAACTGCAGACTCTTTATAAATCGGTACTGTATTACTAAACTGGTGGCAACACCTGAAGAACTGTGAGTATAGTTACATAGCACTCATACTGCACACTACATAATCATTTTGATTATTTTACCCTAGGGCTGCTGCCACCACCTCTTAGTAATTTTTATTTAGCCTTTGGGTGCATAACAAACAAAAATGCTCAATTATCGTCAGCGACGAATGACAAAGTTAATTCATAACATTAGAAATCTTCCGTATGAAGAAAGATTGAAGACCCTTAAATTACATTCACTTGTAAGACGAAGAATGAGGGGAGACATGATCGAGGTATATAAGTGGAAGATGGGTATTAATAAGGGGGATATAAATAAGGTCTTGAGGATATCTCTCCAAGAGAGAACCCGCAATAATGGATTCAAATTGGATAAGTTTAGATTTAGAAAGGATATAGGTAAATATTGGTTTGGAAATAGGGTAGTTGATGAGTGGAACAGTCTGCCTAGTAGGGTTATTGAAGCTAGGACCTTTGGTAGTTTTAAATTTAGGTTGGATAAATACATGAGTGAGAGGGGTTGGATTTGAGTGGGACTCGCACTTGAGTTAATAGAATCATCAAAGCTTAATTCTTGGGTAGAATTGAAAATTATTTTTTTTTATTAACACATCGGCCGATTCCCACCAAGGCAGGGTGGCCCGAAAAAGAAAAACTTTCATCATCATTCACTCCATCACTGTCTTGCCAGAGGGGTGCTTTACACTACAGTTATAAAACTGCAACATTAACACCCCTCCTTCAGAGTGCCGGCACTGTACTTCCCATCTCCAGAACTCAAGTCCGGCCTGCCGGTTTCCCTGAATCCCTTCATAAATGTTACTTTGCTCACACTCCAACAGCACGTCAAGTATTAAAAACCATATGCCTCCATTCACTCCTATCAAATACGCTCACACATGCTTGCTGGAAGTCCAAGCCCCTCGCACACAAAACTTCCTTTACCCCCTCCCTCCAACCTTTCCTAGGCCGACCCCTACCCCGCCTTCCCTCCACTACAGATTTATACACTCTCGAAGTCACTCTGTCTCGTTCCATTCTCTCTACATGTCCAAACCACCTCAACAACCCCTCCTCAGCTCTCTGGACAATCGTTTTGGTAATCCCGCACCTCCTCCTAATTTCCAAACTCCGAATTCTCTGCATTATATTCACACCACACATTGACCTCAGACATGACATCTCCACTGCCTCCAGCCTTCTCCTCGTTGCAACATTCATCACCCATGCTTCACACCCATATAAGAGCGTTGGTATAACTATACTCTCATACATTCCCTCTTTACTTCCATGGACAAGGTTCTTTGTCTCCACAGACTCCGAAGTGCTCCACTCACCCTTTTCCCCTCATCAATTCTATGATTCACCTCATCCTTCATAGACCCATCCGCTGACATGTCCACTCCCAAATATCTGAATACATTCACCTCCTCCATACTCTCTCCCTCCAATCTGATATCCAATCTTTCGTCACCTATTCTTTTTGTTATCCTCATCACCTTACTCTTTCCTATATTCACTTTCAATTTTCTTCTTTTACACACCCTACCAAATTCATCCACCAACCTCTGCAGCTTCTCTTCAGAATCTCCCAAAGCACAGTGTCATCAGCAAAAGCAACTGTGACAACTCCCACTTTGTATTTGCTTCTTTATCTTTTAGCCCAACACCTCTTGCCAAGACCCTCGCATTCACTTCTCTTACAACCCCATCTATAAATATATTGAACAACCACGGTGACAACACACATCCTTGTCTAAGGCCCACTTTTACTGGAAATAGTCCCTTCCCTCCTACACACTCTAACCTGAGCCTCACTATCCTCATAAAAACTCTTCACTGCTTTCAGTAACCTTCCTCCTATTCCATACACCTGCAACATCTGCCACATTGCCCCCCTATCATACGCCTTTTCCAAATCCATAAATGCCACAAAAACCTATTTAACCTCATGCAAATACTGTTCACCTATATGTTTCACTGTAAACACTTGGTCTACACACCCCCTACCTTTCCTAAAGCCCCCTTGTTCATCTGCTATCCTGCTTTCTGTTTTACTCTTAATTCTTTCAATAATAACTCTACCATACACTTTACCAGGTACACTCAACAGACTTATTCCCCTATAATTTTTGCACTCTCTTTTGTCCCCTTTGCCTTTATACAAAGGAACAATACACGCTCTCTGCCAATCCCTAGGTACCTTACCCTCTTCCATACATTTATTAAATAATAGCACCAACCACTCCAAAATTATATCCCCACCTGCTTTTAACATTTCTATCTTTATCCCATCAATCCCAGCTGCCTTACCCCCTTTCATTCTACCCACTGCCTCATGAACTTCCCTACACCCACAACTGGCTCTTCCACACTCCTACAAGATGTTATTCCTCCTTGCCCTACACACGAAATCACAGCTTCCTGTCTTCATCAACATTTAACAAATCCTCAAAATATTCTCTCCATCTTCCCGATACCTCTAACTCTCCATTTAATAACTCTCCTCTCCTATTTTTAACTGTCAAATCCATTTGTTCTCTAGGCTTCCTCAACTTATTAATCTCATTCCAAAACTTTTCTTATTTTCAACAAAATTTGCTGATAACATCTCACCCACTCTCTCATCTGCTCTCTTTTACATTGCTTCACCACTCTTTTAACCTCTCTTTTTCTCTCCATATACTCTTCCCTCCTTGCATCACTTCTACTTTGTAAAAACCTCTCATATGCTAACTTTTCTTCCTTACTACTCTCTTTACATCATCATTCCACCAATCGCTCCTCTTCCCTCCCGCACCCACTCGCCTGTAACCACAAACTTCTGCTGAACACTCTAACACTACATTTTTAAATCTACCCCATACATTTTCGACCCCATTGCCTACACTCTCACTAGCCCATCTATCCTCCAATAGTTGTTTATATCTTACCCTAACTGCCTCCTCTTTTAGTTTATAAACCTTCACCTCTCTTTTACTTACTGATTCTATTTTCCTTGTATCCCATCTACCTTTTACTCCCACTGTAGCTATAACTAAAAAGTGATCTGATATATCTGTAGCCCCTCTATAAACATGTACATCCTGAAGTCTACTCAACAGTCTTTTATCTACCAATACATAGTCCAACAAACTACTGTCATTACGCCCTACATCATATCTTGTATACTTATTTATCCTCTTTTTCTTAAAATATGTATTACCTATAACTAAACCCTTTCTATACAAAGTTCAATCAAAGGGCTCCCATTATCATTTACACCTGGCACCCCAAACTTACCTACTACACCCTCTCTACATGTTTCTCCCACTTTAGCATTTAGGTCCCCTACCACAATTACTCTCTCATTTGGTTCAAAAGTTCCTATACATTCGCTTAACATCTCCCAAAATCTCTCTCTCTCCTCTACACTCCTCTCTTCTCCAGGTGCATACACGCTTATTATGACCCACTTTTCGCATCCGACCCTTATTTTAATCCACATAATCCTTGAATTTACACATTTATATTCCCTCTTTTCCTTCCATAACTGATCCTTCAACATTATTGCTACCCCTTCCTTAGCTCTAACTCTCTCAGATACTCCTGACTTAATCCCATTTATTTCTCCCCACTGAAACTCGCCTACCCCCTTCAGCTTTGTTTCGCTTAGGGCCAGGACATCCAACTTCTTTTCATTCATAACATCGGCAATCATCTCTTTCTTATCATCCGCACTACATCCACGCACATTCAGACAACCCAATTTTATAAAGTTTTTCTTCTTCTCGTTTTTAGTAGATTTGTACAGGAGAAGGGGTTACTAGCCCATTGCTCCCGGCATCTTAGTCGCCTCATACGACACGCATGGCTTACGGAGGAAAGATTCTTTTCCACTTCCCCATGGACAATAGAGAAAATTGAAAATTGAAAATTGAAAATTAGGTTGGGCAATTATTCTGTTAGTGGGATGGATTGTGAAGGACCTGCCTAGTATGGGCCAACAGGCCTGCTGCAGTGTTCCTCCTTTCTTATGTTCTTATGTAGTCAGATGTTATGGTGGACCTGACTTAACTCAGTGGTGGACCTGACTTAACTCAGTGGTGGACCTGACTTAACTCAGTGGTGGATCAGACTTAACTCAGTGGTGGATCTGACTTAACTCAGTGAAGACATGTCTTGTGTGCTCTCTGTGAATCTGAAGATGTCCTCTCTTGAGCTACTCTACCAGCAGCTGAAGGAAGAACTGAGGGTAGCTAAGCTTGAGATACAGCGATTGACTGAGGAAAACAAGAGGATTCGTAGTAATCCTCCTGTTGAGAATCCTCAAGCCAAGAAAGGAACCTGGACAGTGGCTAAAACGCATGGGACAAAGTTAAGGATCAAGAAGACGGGTGGAGAGGTAGAAACAACGAAGACCCAGGAGAATGTTGTGGAAACATCGAACCCATTCTCCGTGCTACGCGATGAATGTGAGTCGAGGGAATTACTAGTGATATGAGCAAATTCGCTGATGACACGAAGATAGGTAGGATAATCGATTCAGACGTAGATGTCACGGAACTTCAGGAGGATTTAGACAAACTCAATTCCTGGTCAGAAAAATGGCAGATGCAGTTCAATGTAGATAAATGCAAAGTTCTAAAGCTCGGGAATGTTCATAACCCTAGCACCTACCAGCTTAATAATGGAAAAATAAACACATAAACAGTATAATGTGATCCTTTATTGACAACGTTTCGCCCACGCAGTGGGTTTTATCGAGTCACAGACAGATCTACCTGGAAAATGAGTAACATGAAGATATATATAGGGTATAGTCAGGTGGAGAATGCTGGGTCAGGTGGAGAAAGCTGCATGTGACAGTCTTAAAAGTAGTGTGATAGTTAAAAACATTGTGTGACTTAAAGGACCCGCAGTGTACCATTCTTGAGTTCTAGGTGGGATAGCGTTGAAGAAGTTTCTTGGCAATAGGTTCAGCTATGTTGTAGAAGCCGTTGTTCTGGTTGAAGTTGTTGGATATACAGATGAGTGATGATTCTAGGATTCTTCGGTATTGCGTGTTGTCTTCTCTGGCGATGAGTCTTGCGTTTCTGTAGTTGATTAAATAGTTGTGTAAATTTCGGTGTTGAACACAGGCATTTCTTGAGTCGTCAGATCTGCCTGCGTACTGGTGTTCTGAAATGCGTGTTTGTAGGTCTCTGGATGTTTCGCCAACGTATAATTTGCTGCAGCCATTACAAGGGATTGTGTATACCCTGCCGTGGATTGAGGCTTTTCCTGTCTGTTACTGGTAATGTCCTTGATGGTGGTGGATGTGGAGGTGGATACTCGGAATGAGGTCTTAGAAAAATGTTGGAAACTTGTTTGGAAATGGAGTTGGTGGGAAGGACTATGTATCTCTTCTCAGCAGTGTCTTCTCTGGGTGTGTTGAAGATGTTTAATGCCCGTCGTCTGCAGTCTCTAATGAAGTGACGAGGATAGTGAAGTTTGGAAAAACTTGTTCAATGAGGAGCATTCTTCTTCAAGGAACTCACTGCTGCAGATTCTGAGTGCGCGAAGGAAAAAGCCTATAATTACACCACGTTTAATTTTGGTGTCGTGGTGAGAGTAGAAGTGGAGAAGATCGTGTTGATTGGTAGGTTTTCATTAGAGACTGCAGACGACGGGCATTAAACATCTTCAACACACCCAGAGAAGACACTGCTGAGAAGAGATACATAGTCCTTCCCACCAACTCCATTTCCAAACAAGTTTCCAACATTTTCTAAGACCTCATTCCGAGTATCCACCTCCACATCCACCACCATCTAAGGACATTACCAGTAACAGACAGGAAAAGCTTCATCCAGGCAGGGGTATACACAATCCCTTGTAATGGCTGCAGCAAATTATACGTTGGCGAAACATCAGAGACCTACAAACACGCATTTCAGAACACCAGTACGCAGGCAGATCTGACGACTCAAGAAATGCCTGTGTTCAACACCGAAATTTACACAACCATTTAATCAACTACAGAAACGCAAGACTCATCGCCAGAGAAGACAACACGCAATACCGAAGAATCCTAGAATCATCACTCATCTGTATGATCCAACAACTTCAACCAGAACAACGGCTTCTACAACATAGCTGAACCTATTGCCAAGAAACTTCTTCAACGCTATCCCACCTAGAACTCAAGAATGGTACACTGCAGGTCCTTTAAGTCACACTATGTTTTCACACTACTTTTAAGACTCACATGCAGCTTTCTCCACCTGATTCAGCATTCTCCACCTGACTGTACCCTATATATATCTCTATGTTGCTCATTTTCCAGGTAGATCTGTCTGTGACTCGATAAAGCCCACTGCGTGGGCGAAACGTTGTCAATAAAGGATCACATTATACTGCTTATGTGTTTATTTTTCCATTGTGTCGGTATTTTATACCATTTATTTCCAAGAACTGAGGGTAGCTAAGCTTGAGATACAGCGACTGACTGAGGAAAACAAGAGGATTCGTAGTAATCCTCCTGTTGAGAATCCTCAAGCCAGGAAAGGAACCTGGACAGAGGCTAAAACGTATGGGACTGAACCACTTTTCCTCTGTGAAGTGAACCAAGATGCCGTCCATTGAGCAACTTTACCAGCAGCTTAAGGAGGAATTGAGGGTAGCGAAGCTTGAGATTCGGCGATTGACGGAGGAAAACAAGAGGATTCGTAGTAGTCCTCCTGTTGTGAGTCCTCAGGTCAAGAAGGGAACCTGGGCAGTGGCCGGACTTCAAGGAACGAAGTTGAAGATCAAGAAAACGAATGGAGAGTTAGCAACAATGAAGAAGAAATAGACTGCTGTGGAAACTGTTGTGGAAACATCGAACGCCTTCTCCGTGCTACCCGATGAATGTGAGTCGACTACTGGGAACGTCACGACGAACGACACCAAGGAAGGTAAAAACATTGTTGTTGTTGGGGATAGCCAGGTTAGGTATATGGATAGGGCATTCTGCTTGAAGGATAGGAGTAGGAGACAGAGGGTTTGCTTTCCTGGGGCTGGGATGGAGGATATTGTTAGCCGGCTTGACAACATCATGAACGGTAATGGGATCAATCCTATTATCTGCCTCAGTGCTGGAGGCAATGATGTAGGCAAGCGTAGAAGTGAGGATTTAGTTAGAAGGTACAGGACAGCAATAGACATAATTAGGAAGAAGGGGGGGTGCCCTGTTATATGTGGCATTTTGCCAAAAAGGGGTGTTGGAAATGAATGGCTGTCCAGAGCGATTGGTATAAATTGCTGGCTGGACAAACACTGTAAGGATAATGCAGTCCCATTCATTGACAACTGGGACCACTTCTATGGCCGAAATGACATGTATGCCAGGGATGGGGTTCACTTATCCAGGGCAGGTGTAGAATTTCTCTCTAGCTCAGTTGAGGATGTTGTTAGGGCTTTAAACTAGGATTAGTTAGAGGTATGGGTTTAGGAATGGTGAATAATGAGGGGTCAAAATATTGATTCAGTCTTTGATATCATAAATCTTAACAATAACAGTAATCGAGTAACACAGGGTAATAATAGTAACATAAATTGTGTAAAACAAAAGCTGAATATAAAAAAGGTTCACAAGAAGATACATCTCAATGTATTTTACACTAACTGTCGAAGCGCCAGAAATAAAATTAACGAATTACGTTTGGTAGCATGTGCTGGGAACTTTGATGTCATTGCAATAACTGAAACATGGTATAATATAAAGAGTCGGGATATGATTGCTGAGTGTCATATTCAGGGGTTTAAGTTGTTCCATGTAGATAGATATAATGGGAAAGGGGGTGGAGTTGCATTATATGTACGAGAAAATATAAATTGCTGCATAAAAACAGGCATAAAAATGGATCATTAACAGAATCTGTTTGGGTAGAGTTTCTAGAAGGTCAAGAAAAACTGATTGTAGGTGTAATATACCGACCTCCAGGCTTGGATCACGATAGAGGGAGACTTCTTTCGGACGAAATTGTTAGGGCTTCTAGACACAATAACGTAGTGATAGTAGGGGATTTTAACTTTAGTTAAATTGACTGGACTTCTTTGACCGGTAATCTGGAGTCCAGTGACTTTATAGAAGTAGTTCAGGACTGTTTTCTGAAGCAGTGTGTGACGTAGCCTACCAGAGGTAATAATTTGCTCGACCTAGTCTTGTCAAATAAAGAAACCCTTGTAAATAATCTGGAGATCACTGAAGAGCTTGGCGCAAGTGATCACAAATCCATTACTTTTAATATTACCTGGGAGTACGAGAATAGGGATAATACAGTAAAAGTTCCTGATTTTCGTTCTGCCGACTATACTGGACTTAGAGAACACCTGTCTAATCTCGACTGGGGTAATCTAGCTAACGATTACGATGGGATCTGCGTTTATGATTTTTTTCTTAATAATGTACAACGTGCACAGAGTATATTTATTCCCCAGAGAGAATTTAGGTCAAATAATAACGATTCCAAATGGATTAACAGGAGGCTAAAACATCTATTAGGGGAGAAAAGAGGAATTTATAGGCGCATCAAAAGAGGAGATGTTAACCTTATTGACCAATATGTTCAGTTGAAAAGAGAAGTAAAAAAGAGGATTAGAAAGGCTAAACGTGACAATGAGATTAAGGTTGCTAATGAATCAAAGACTAATCCAAAAGGGTTCTTTCAAGTGTATAGGACGAAGGTGAGGGAAAAGTGTAGGACCTCTGAAAATTGGGAATGGACAGCTGACGGATAATGAACTGGAAATGTGTTCTCTATTTAATGACTATTTTATGTCAGTCTTTACTCAAGAAGACGTAAATGAGATTCCAGAAATTAACAGTTATTCAGTTCCTGAAGAACTCAAGTTAACTAATATTACTGTCACGAGGGACATGGTTATCAAACAGATAGATAAACTGAAGCAAAATAAGTCCCCGGGACCTGACGAGTTGTTTTCCAGGGTGCTTAAAGAATGCAAGATGGAACTTAGTCAGCCATTAACGAATGTGTTTAATACGTCCATCCTAACTGGTATTGTGCCAGAGATGTGGAAGATAGCTAATGTAGTTCCTATATTCAAATCAGGGGATAAGTCAATTCCATCAAATTACCGTCCAATAAGCCTCACATCTATAGTAGGCAAATTATTAGAATCAATTATAGCTGATATTATTAGAAGTCACCTTGAAGAACATAATTTGATTAATGAATCTCTGCATGGGTTCACGAGAGGTCGTTCCTGCCTGACAAATTTACTGACGTTTTTCAATAAAACATTTGAGGCAGTAGACAGTGATAAAGAATATGATATAGTTTACTTGGATTTCAGTAAGGCCTTCGATAGAGTACCTCACAGGAGACTCTTAAGAAAGGTGGCAGCTCATGTTATAGGAGGTAAAGTTCTAGCATGGATAGAGGCATGGCTTACCAATAGAAAGCAGAGAGTAGATGAATGGTTCAGAGAACCGACGAGTTATAAATTAGACACATATGCAACACTTGGGTATCTTTATTATAAAAATAAAGATACCCAAATGTTGCATATGTGTCTAATTTAGAAAGCAGAGAGTTTCCATTAATGGGGTCAAATCTGAATGGAGATTAGTCACTAGTGGCGTTCCACAAGGATCAGTTTTAGGCCCATTGTTGTTCATAATTTACATAAATGACCTTGATGAAGGAATTGCAAGTGACATGAGTAAATTTGCTGATGATACAAAAATAGGCCGTATGATTCATTCTGAGGAGGATACCAGTGACCTCCAGGAGGATTTGGACAAATTAATGTCTTGGTCTGAAAAGTGGCAGATGAAGTTCAATGTGGACAAGTGTAAGGTGCTAGTCCTTGGTAATGAAAATATCCCTCGAATTTATAAACTAGGTGAAGTAGAGCTTGATCATACAGAATGTGAAAAAGACTTGGGAGTCATGGTAAGCAGGAATCTAAAGCCAAGACAACAGTGCCTAAGTGTGCGCAATAAGGCTAACAGATTACTAGGATTTATTTCAAGAAGTATAAGCAACAGAAGTCCAAAAGTTATTTTACAGCTCTATACATCACTAGATACTTTACTTTGGCTCCATGTTGATTTTGAGGCTGGTGCCACTCTGTTTAATAAAGTCGTTGTTCACCATGTTGACCATGAGTTGAGGTTGTCGTTCACCAGGTTGACCTTGAGTTTGATGTCGTGGCTCACCAGACAACTTAGTTGGTTGGCGTCGTTGTTCACTTTAATCCTGCCACTTCGTCCTCCAGTCAGAGAGTCGTCTCTGACGATCTCTATTCATGTCAGGCTGTTGGGAAGAAAGATTAGACCGCTCGGACAAGGAGCGGTTAGCCTCAAAAGTGTCAGCCAGCCTGGCTGCTTCCAATGCAGTGGTCAACGAATAATCTTCAAGAAAGACTCTAAACTCTGCTCTAGAAGATTCCAGCAGGTTATCCATCAAACGTAACTGCACTAGATCACTAAAATTGGCAACACCACTCGCCTTATACCATTTGGTTAAGTTTTTTAACTGCTGTCTTACAAAGTCTACATGAGACTGACCCAACTAACGCACAATTTTAATTCCCTTCTGTACTTGGCGGGAATAAACTGATATGTTCCAAGAACCGTTGCTTTAACAATCCGATAATCAGCAAATTCATCATTATTTAAAACAGTTGTGAACTCTTGTGCTTTGCCGTACAACGTTGTATGCACCAGTTCTGCTCAATGCTTTCCAGGCCACCTCAGTGCTCGAGCCTGGTTTTCAAATGCCTAGAAAAACTGTTCAGGCTCAGACTCAACAAAAAGAGGTACTAACAGCACTTCATTTTGCACGCTGAAGAAGTCACCCACAGTCTGCTTAAATTGCCTCCCCTTCTTCTCTATATCAAACTCCTCTTTAGCAAATACTCGCTGATCTCTGATTCTTTCAAGAATGAGTTTGGCTAACTCAAACTCAACGAAGCTGACTCGCTCTGAGACAAACCCGGTGCACCACCTGCTTCACGAGTCTGCTGGGCTGATTGCTCTGGTGTTAGCCCTCCCACAGTACGAAGCAACCTCAGCAGATATCAGCAATTAACAGCTCCTGTAGCTGGAGATACCTCAGTTTGGTGCGCCATAGTTGCTTCAATTCTTAATTTGGTACGGATAATGTCACGAAGCTGAGCAGCAGTGAGGTTCGTTGGTATTCTATACCAATGGATCGAGCAATTATTCTGTTAGTGGAATGGATTGTGAAGGACCTGCCTAGTGTGGGCCAACAGGCCTGCTGCAGTGTTCCTCCTTTCTTAATTCGCCAGCAACGCTGTAGAGATAATTTGGGTACATTTAGGAGAGTATATTCAGACACCAACCACCTCACCCGTGTTGGTAGCATAACCCACTATAACACACTCTTTCCAGTGCATGTAACAAGCAGCAATAGCACAGTACAACTTGCAGGATACACACACAGTAGCAAGACTGACAGGCAATGCAATCTGACCGATACTAAGACCAGCTCTAGCTCCAGCTCCAGGACAGAGCTCCCAAATCACGAACAGGCAATTGTCTGTGACCTGGTCGTAATGGTAATTGGAGCAGACAAACTCAACAGTAGACTAATGAGTGTATTTTGTTTTTTCGTTATTTAATAATAAGTGTACATGGTGACAGATGGCAAAGCAGAAGCAAGAGAGAGCGTACCATATTCAACCAGCAGGTAGGCAAGTCTGCCAAAAGCTTCCCGCAAGTGAACCACGTTGCTTCAGCTTTGGCGGGCTTGCCTGTGATTGGTCAATGAACCAAGGTTCTGATTTGACGACGGGTACCCTATTGATCGTTAAACACTTAGCTCCCGGTTCATTGGTTAGGAGGCAGCCTGTATGGGAGTGTGACATATGCTGAATAAATTGTAACATACTCTTTGTATACCACACCCTAAATAAATATTACCTTGCTCACACTCCAACAGCACGTCACTCCTATTTAACACATTCACTCAAGCCTGTTTGATGACAAAGCCTCCTCGCAATCAAATCCTCCTCTTCTCCCTCCCTCCAACAATTTATCAGAAAACCCCTTCCCCTCCTACTCTTCCAGAAATTTATACTCACTCCTGGCCATCGTGTTTTTTCCATCCTCTCTAACTTCCAAAACATCCTCAGTAACCACTGAATAATGTTCTTGGTAGTCTCACGCAGCTTCTTAATCTCAAAACTTCGAATTTCCTTGATAATGTTCACACCAAACATTTCCCTTAAATAGAACATCTCCAATGCCTCCAGCTTCCTCCTTGCTGCAACGTTAAAAGCTCATATTTCACACCCATAAAACACTTTTGGTCCCTATATACTCTGGTTTAGTTCGCTTTTTGTCTAAATGGAAAATATTCTTTGTCTTCACAGATTCTTCAATGCACCGCCCACCTATTTCCCTTCGTCACTTCTGTGGTTCACTTCATCTCTCATAGAATCATCCGCCTACAAATCAACTCCCACATATCTGAACACATTTACTTCCTCCTTAAATGTGATATCCAATCTTTCAATCTTTCATTTTCATTTTCACCAGGTGCTTCGGCTCCTTCACCAGGTGCTTCGGCTCCTTCACCAGGTGCTTCGGCTCCTTCACCAGGTGCTTCGGCTCCTTCACCAGGTGCTTCGGCTCCTTCAGTACCCTGGTGATGGACCTGGTGCTTCGGCTCCTTCAGTACCCTGGTGATGGACCAGGTGCTTCGGCTCCTTCAGTACCCTGGTGATGGACCAGGTGCTTCGGCTCCCTCAGCACCCTAGTGATGGACCAGGTGCTTCGGCTCCCTCAGTACCCTCGTGATGGACCAGGTGCTTCGGCTTATTCAGTGCCCTGGTGATGGACCAGGTGCTTCAGCTCCTTCAACGCCCTGGTGATAGATCATGTGCTTCGGCATATTCAGTGTCCTGGTGATGGACCAGGTGCTTCGGCTCCCTCAGTACCCTGGTGATGGACCAGGTGCTTCGGCATATTCAGTGCCCTGGTGATGGACCAGGTGCTTCAACTCCTTCAGTACCCTATTTTATAGTGCCCTGATTATCAAAGCATATTCCATGGATGGAGTAGGTGGGTTGGGTAGGAGTTTTTGTTTGTGGGATTGGTTTTGGGTTTTGCCTAGTGTGGATCAGTTGGCTTGATGCAGTGTTCCTTATTTCTGTGTTCTTGTGAGTGAGAGGGGTTGTGAGTGAGAGGGGTTGGTGCTGAACGGGACTTGCACAGTTGTTGGGGGGGGGGGGAGGGGTGTTGTCGGGGCTTCTTGCTTGGATGGCGATGGGGATGGGTTGCACAAATATTTTTTTTGGTGGGTTGGTTTTGATATGGACCTGCCAAGTATGGGCCAGTAGGCCTGTTGCAGTGTTCCTCCTTTCTTATGTTCTTATGTTCTTATAGCTCGATCGCTAGCGCACTCAGGTGCGGAGATCGGATCTCCTCCGATACGGCTGGAAAACATTAGAGACGTGTTTCCATAAGACACCTGCTGTCCATGTCCCTGTTCACCCATCAGATTAAAATGGGTACCTGGGTATTAGTCGACTAGTGTGGGTCGCATCCTGGGACAAAACATGCATAATTTACCCGAAATGCTCAGCATAACAAGCGGCTTTCTATATAGTAATATGTCATTGATGTCAGCTATGGTCTGTATACATTGTACATGTACTTGTAGTAAATAAAGATATTATTATTATATTATTATTATTATTATTATTATTATTATTATTATATTTTTTTTAAATTCGCATCATCTTGTTCCTTACTATGTTTACTTTTAATTTTCTTTTCTTTCATATCCTCCCAAATTCGTCGACCAACTTTGGGTTTCATTTGGATATAATTATTTTGTTTCTCATTTGTTTAGATGTATATAGTGGACGAATTATATATACTTAATAAAATAATCCCAACTCATTCTTTATAAATATAAATCTCACACGGTTATTTGTTTACGATAGTGAATGTTTCTTTGCTCCAATAAATTTCTCTTTCCCAGGGTCGATCCTGATCACTTTCCGTTCACTTATGAACTGTATGATCCTTCGGGTTTAGTGCTTCCTCCTTTTATTATTGTGCTTGTTTTTACATAAACAACTCTCAGCAAGTGTAGAGGGGAGTATAGCGTGACATGAAGTCTTAATGATCGACGCACAGTTGACATGCATTAATTCCCAGACGGACAGGAAAATATAACATTAAATCCTTCTTAAGAGGTTGTTAGTTTAGGGTAAACTGGTATAGTTAATGATTAGTAGATGCGTAAAAATTTTTTTAGAGCATTGTAAATGCCCCGTGACCTGGTGGCAAAAGCTGTTCTTCACACGTTGAGGGTCCGGGTTCGATTCCCGGCAAAGGGGTGGAAACATTGGATGTGTTTCCTTACACCGGTTGTCCATGTTCACCCATCAGTAAAATGGGTACCTGTTAGTCGACTGGTGTGCGTCGCATCCTGCGAGAAAGCTGGTCTAATTTGCCCGAAATGCTCAGCATAACAAGCGGCTTTCTATATAGTAGTATGTCATTGATGTCAGCTAGGCCTGTATACCATGTACATGTACGTGTATAAATAAAGATACTGTACTATACTATGCTCTAAAGATCTAAGCATTTATCAAGCAATGTTTTCATTAAGATATCTGCAGAGTCATTTATTTTCAAAAAGTTATTACAAAAGACGCACATTGTTTTTGGATTTTTTGGATTTTTGGAGTTTTTGATTTTTGCATCACCGTCAACAAAACATTCACTGTCATCACACGATAAAAATACAGAATAAAATAATCTGCTACGACTTCTCTCTATTACTCAAAATAATCAAGTAGAAATTATAAGGTAATTTGTCTTACTCAATAACCTAAGATATTTTCACATACATAATTTACACACAAAAAGCTGTTATCCTGCCTCTAGTTAGTTCATAACCAAATCTTATCTAGATGGGTTATTCTAACTCCACCATCCCCGTCAGGATGCAAGCCATAAACGCAATCTAACACCTTATAATCTATTTATTTGATAAATTAATGTATTGATGCACAGCCTACCTCAGCACATGTCTTGATATTGATCCCGGGTCTTTCAGTACTGAGCTATAAGATTCATAACCATGAGACTTGTCATGATGATGGCCTTGTTGTGATGACAGTCATAACACAAATAACCGCACAAAGGAGCGAGGAGCTTACGACGACGTTTCGGTCCGACTTGAACCATTTACAAAGTCACACTCACCGAAACGTCGTCGTAACCTCCTCTCTCCTATGGGGTTTACTAGTGTATTGTTCCAGTCACGGTATTGTGCCTTTTTATTCTTCAACATGGTCATTATTTTCTGCTAAGTTTGTAGTACATTTTCAGAACAAAATTCAAAGTGTTACACTGAGTATAACGGACCTGAAATTAAAACCATCCTGGTTACGTTTTTTTCAATATTCCTGAACAGCTAAAATTAAACTTTTTCTACTTTTGTCTTTTAAACGTTCATGAACCTAAACAACAGTAGTTATATTTTCAAAATTAAATACCAAAATTAAATACATAGAGTTAATAATGTTCATTGTAATAGACATTTATCTGAGTTCATCTCTATATTTTAGATGATCTTGGTAACAAAATTTGATAATCGTTATTATAACAGATACAAAATTCTTAGCAGATTTTACAAAAGCGAAAACATTTGCTCCCTTGACTTCATTCTTTCTTGCAGTCACTCTTCCTAAGTTGCTGGCAACTTGTCGCAATACGTGGAAGGGTTGTCCAACATTGCTTCCATGTATCACCTTGCTTCTTCCAGAGTCAGCGGGATTTAACGTGTCTGGCTGGGAGACATCTGGCTGATCCCGAGTGCTCCCTGCCTGGGAGGAATCACACTTTATGTGTTTCTTGAGGACAGTCAAAGGTAGTGGGACTAAGTCGTAAATTCTGCCTTTGGAAAAGAGAGGTCCAACTTTACATCTTTGACAGTTGTAGTTGTGATGGACGTGTCATAAACAAAACAGTGTCATTAGGTCTCTGCGTATACTAAGTTTGACGAATATTTTCGATACTTGATCAGTCGTGAAAACGGGAACTAATAATAATGATTCACAAGGAATCTGGTACCGGGTCTGAAGGCGACATCTCTGAATTCGATATATTAATTCGACATCTTCAGTTATGATATATTAGGGAAAGTAATATTTTTAAATGACATCCTTGAAAATATTGGGGAAGGTATTTCTAAGACGACATTCCTGGCCGTGATATGTAACTAAAACCTCCTGGCTCGTGGAGAAACAGTCTGAGATATGTGTGAAGACTAACCTCATCTGCATTGCCTTCTAGAACGTCAAAGTTTTGCCAAGGCTACGCGACCTACACGTACCAGAAAAATACTTTGGCAGTTGTGTAGAAATAGAAAAATGCCTTCTTATTAAGAACATTCACACACACACACACACACACACACACACACACACACACACACACACACACACACACACACACATACATACATACATACATAGCTTTAAGAACAGGTATGATACAACTCATGGAGCAGAGAGAGAGTGGATTTAGTAAATACCAGTGATGAGACGGGGACAGGAGCTATGACACGAGCCCTGCAACTACAATTAGGTGAGTACAATTAGGTGTGTACACTCGAACAGACAGCAGGCCTGGTGCAGAAACTGGCTCCTGGAGTTCAACCCCACCAAATGCAAAGTCATGAAGATTGGGGAAGGGCAAAGAAGACCGCAGAGACTACAAAGACCGTCAGAGACTACAAACCTCACTCAAGGAAAAGGATCTTGGGGTGAGTATAATACCGAGCACATCTCCTGAGGTGCATATCAGCCAAATAACTGCTGCAGCATATGAGCGCCTGGCAAACCTAAGAATAACGTTCCGATATCTCAGTAAGGAATCGTTCAGGACCCTGTACACCGTGTATGTCAGGCCTATATTGAGATATTTTGTGGAGTCCGTGGAGTTCTCTCTTAAAGACAGCTAAGGGTGGGGGGAAGTTTGTTCGTAATCCCTCTTATGCATGTAGGGGGGACGCGATGACGAATTGTATACAAAAAATATATAAGCCCGTTCTCTGCGCATATACTATAATTTTATCAAGCTTGACGGACTGATCACATCGACACCAGGCTGAGGGACTGATTACCTCAAACTCCTTCTAATCTTCCACCATTCTTCTCTGTATTGGACTGAGGAAGCCAGTGGCAGACGAAACGTTTCCACAGTAAAGATCCCCAATTGTTGCACAAGTGTCTCATTTACGAACTTGTCAGTTTTTTAAACCATTTATCTGGCTACTAAAGAAAGACTAGGAAAAAGGACATGAAAACCTTAAGACTGAAGAAAAAAGACGTAAGACGGTGTGCCACAGGGAAAGGAAAACCTCTTCCCTGTGGTAGAACTTTATTCGGAACCTAACACTCGAAACACGGTCAGACAATTCATTAAAAATTCTAAGCCTACCCTCTTCTTTTACAAATCTCTTTTACCAGGTTCTTCTGCTCAAGATCTAACAATAAAACTCTAAATCTAATAGGTAACTCACTTATGACTTTCAAAGTGAGAATTTAGCCAATTGTGGAGAGGCTAATGCAATCCAAAAAATATTTATCAGACCTTGTAATATATAGGTAACTTAATAACCAGTGTTTACTTTACTGACCTGACGTCATATTTGTTGTTTAATCTCTAAATATAATAAGGGTTTAGTTTATTTCACCTAAGATTTTAATACACATATTATTTATCAAAGTCAATTATCACATAAAAATAATGCAAACTTAATTAGAAAGACGCTCCCTCTACAGAAGACGACGAAGAATCACTGAGTTTCACAAGAAGCGATTATCTGATACACGAAAAGAAGCGCTGACCAGGGAAGTGGAAAGTATCAAACCTAAGTTAAAGGACTCTTACAGGATCCAAGAGAGACAGGAGGAGCTAAAAGCGATTAGTGAAATTGAAAGAAATTCGAAATATTTCTTTTTCATATGCCAAAAACAAGGCAAATACAACATCTAGTATCGGGCCATTGCTCAAACAAGATGGGACTTACACATGACAATAAAGAAATGAGTGAGATACTGAAATCCCAATATGAGTGTGTTTAGCGAACCACAAATCAGTCTAACGATCGACAATCCAAATGATTTTTTTCATGAGGAGTCTCAAAACTCCATCAATGTATGCCATATTTCCGACATTTCCCTAACTCCGATAGACTTTGAGAAAGTCATTGACAACATGCCCATGCACTCAGCCCCGGGCCCAGACTCGCGGAACTCTGTGTTCATTAAAAGAACTGCAAGAAACCCCTTTCGCGTGCCCTAAGTATACTATGGAGAAGGAGCTTAGACATGGGTGAAATTCCAGTCACTAAAAACAACGTATATAGCCCCACTCCATAAAGGTGGCAGCAAAGCAGTAGCTAAGAACTATAGACCAATAGCTCTAACGTCCCACATCATAAAAATATTTGAAAGAGTGCTAAGAAGCACGATTGCAAACCACTTGGATTCCTAAAAACTGCACAATCCAGGGCAACATGGGTTCAGAGCAGGGCGCTCCTGCCCTTCGCAACTGTTGTATCACAATGGTCTTGGATGCACTGGAAGAAAAACTGAATGCTGATGTAATATTCATAGACTTTGCAAAAGCCTTTGACAAGTGCGATCATAACGTAATAGAGCACAAAATACGTGCTAAAGGAATAACTGGCAAAGTGAGGAGATGGATCTTCAACTTTCTATCCAATCGAACACAAAGAATAGTGGTCAACAGAGTTAAATCGGAAACTGCCATAGTGAAAAGCTCCACATGGCACAGTACTCGCCCCAATCCTGTTCCTCATCCTCATACCAGACATAGACAGAGATGTAATCCACAGCACCGTGTCATCCTTTGCAGACGATACTAGGATCTGCATGAGGCTGTCATCTTTTGAGGACACAGTTAACCTCCAAGAAGATATAAACCAAGTTTTCTAATGGGCAACGGAAAACAATATGATGTTCAATGAAGATAAATTCCAACTACTCCGTTATGGAAGACTGGAGGAGATAACTAGAACTTAGTATACTATAAACTCTGATCATACAATAGAGCGGAAATATTATGTGAGGGACCTGGGAGTGGTAATGTCTGAGGATCTCACTTTCAAGGATCACAACAGTGCCACGATCACAACTGCAATGAAAATGAATAATAAGAACGTTCAAAACAAGAGATGCCAAGCCAATGATGATCCTTTTTAAATCACTTCTTCTCTCTAGGACTGGAATATTGCTGTACATTAATATCTCCGTCCAATGCAGGAGACATTGCAGATCTAGAGAGTGTACAGAGAACGTTTACTTCACATATAAGTTCTATCAAACACCTCAACTGCTGGGAACGCACTTTACTTGTATTCGGTGGAACGCAGGAGAGAGTGATATATCATAATCTGCACTTGGAAAATCCTAGAAGGGATGGTCTCGAATCTGCACACATAAATCACTCCCTACGAAAGTAAAAGACTGGGTAGGCGGTGCAAAATACCCCCAATGAAAAGTAGGGGCGCCATGGGTACACTAAATGAAAACACCATAAGTGTCCGGGACCCAAGACTGTTCAACAGCCTCCCACCATGCATAAGTGGAATTACCAATAGGCCCCTGGCTGCCTTCAAGAAGGAGCTGGACAGATACTTGAAGTCGGTGCCGGATCAGCCGGGCTGTGGTTCGTACGTTGGACTACGTGCGGCCAGCAGTAACAACCTGGTTGATCAGGCCATGATCCACCGGGAGGCCTGGTCGTCGACCAGGCCTCGGGGGCGTTGATCCCCGGAATACCCTCCAGGTAGACTCCAAGTAAATATGTGGCAATCCTCTCTCTAGAAAGTGATAAGAGTACCATAAAACTTTATTCCCTGAAACTAATGTTTTGGTTTTGTATTTTTCAAATGAAATGTAAGGATAAAAGTTATAAGAAAACAGTGAGTTAGACAGGACAATTCCAAGCTGATATACACTAACGAAAAACTAAAGAAAGAGATCAAACTTTGTGCAAAAAAAAATCTGTGAAAAATTCTCAATAGAAGATATTTTGAAGAAATCCTTGATTGAAGAAGCAGTGTGTTGGGACTCCACCTCAAGTCAGCCGTCACTTGCCCCAGCCATCGAAGACCCCGTCAGTGAGGGAAATTTTAAGAAAACTGACATAGGAAGTTAATAAAATTTATCAAATGGAAAAGAATAATGAAAAACCTGATAAAGAAGCCTTTCCTGAAAATCTGATTTGAATAGGCAGAAAATATAAGACAGCTGTTTACAAAAAAGGAAAAAATTCAAGGATCATGCTAACAGTAATTATTCCTCCTAAGTTGAACAATGTAATTTAATAGTAGAATATTATTATTTCATAAAAAAATATTACCCTGAAATTCGACATAGAATTCTCTCTCATCAACTGGAAAGATAAAAAAAATTATTTTGTTGAAATACAGTGGACCCTCGGTTAACGAAAAAAAATCATTGCAGAAGCCTGCTCAAGTGCCATTACCGAACAATTTACGTCCTTGAAATAATGTCATGTAGGTTAGTCTATTTCAGACCCCAAACTACACTTCCACAAGAATTACAAAATTATACTTACATAATTGCACGATTTCCGGGGTATTCGTTAACTGAGGGTCCACTGTAATTAGGAGAAAATCTGAAAGGCATATTAAATAAATTTAAGGATCAATGCCACAATTTCTCGATCACTCCTAAAATAAGAGAAAAAACCCACGTCGATAATTAGGATAAAAAAATTATTATATTTCTTTTAGCTCTAAATTACATGCTACAAAACTGCACAAGTTACGACATGAAAAACTTAGTTATTTTCCCAAATCATCAAGAAAGCGTAAGGGGGCAAATGTACAGGCTACAGGCGTACAATCATTCCTCTGCTAAAATGTACTCGACTCCATGCAACAAGCGGTACATTCTTGACGACAAAGTGATAATGATATTTGTAAAGTTTAGATTGAGGCTTTGAACTGCTACAAACCCGGTCGTTTTCATGTTCTCCAGGACAGATTCACCTTTGCTAGCTACAGTCTTATTATACGAGAGCAAAATGCTAAACTCTATATAAATGCTCAATTTTCTTGCTGGGGAAAACAGAAGTGTAGTGAGGATATTATCGTTATGCTCAGTAGTGAGCGTAACTCATTACCCAGGCATTTTGCATTTGTATGGTGGATAAAAAAATCATCGTAAACATTACTCACGAGATGGTAATAACAGGATTGTAAACAAAACACGGAATAGGTGGAGTTTGAACCCTGGCAGGTGACTCTTAAAGCTCACAGGCCAGTGAGTTATAGGACTCGCTTGAAATGGGTTGGAACCCCACCAGTTCCGTGATTTAATTGCAAACATTGCTTTCAAGATGTCAAAAAAAAAAGCTGCATTGTTGGTGATAATTTGCTGTTATTGAAACAGAACTTCTACCTTGAATATCATAAAACATGAAACAGAGGAGAAAGACTCAATCCTATAGCTGCCCTCAAAGCTTCACTGAAAAGATATTCCGTTAGACAGGCCGCTGCTGTCGCAGAAATGAAGAGCAATTGGTGCAGATGTTGCCGCCGATCAGGAGAGAAACATGTGTTTCGTCGTTGAATTTCTCTGCTTGGGAAGTGAGGCAGCGAGAGCCGGGAAAATTGGGTTATGTTGCTTGAAATGTATGTGTTGTTCAGATTTTGTATAACACCAAGCACAGCACGCCGTTCACCTGGCTTGTACGAGACCAAGCACAGCACGCCGTTCACCTGGCTTGTAGGAGACCAAGCACAGCACGACGTTCACCTGGCTTGTACGAGACCAAGCACAGCACGCCGTTCACCTGGCTTGTATGAGACCAAGCACAGCACGCCGTTCACCTGGCTTGTATGAGACCAAGCACAGCACGCCGTTCACCTGGCTTGTATGAGACCAAGCACAGCACGCCGTTCACCTGGCTTGTACGAGACCAAGCACAGCACGCCGTTCACCTGGCTTCGTCTCCTCCTGCAGACAGGCTCATTTTCCCTCATGTATATGCAAGCTCCCTTACTTTCGAGATTCTGTGTGATTAGTTAATGGTCGAAGTCGCACCGATACGTCGTCCTAACTTTCATTCTCGTATTTGTGGGTTACTTGTGTGCAGCACTAAGCCTGTGTTATAACTATCTATTGGGATGGTCAAGTAACTTGCCAAGTAGCGTGGAGGTAGGTGAGATATGGGGCCGTTGACCAGCTTCTTTAGTGGCACAATGGGGTTCACAGTGGGCAGTGTGAGGTGTGCCGAAACCAGTCCGGGAGGGGAGCTGTTAACTGGAATGCCGCAGATCTAGGAGTGAGGGAGGCATGGCTGTGTATGTCTAACTTGAGACCCTGCCCTCTGGTGGGCACTCATGCAACTAGGACCACAACAAATCACTCCAAGGAGGGACTATGTAACTAGACAGTAGGCTAACTGTCTACACCTGGTTAGACATTCACATAGCTTGCAGGGATGCACAGGTGTTACACTAAGCAGGAGATGAGAATGTGCGACATTGACATGCCTTTGCGGACACTCAGGGGCAGCCAGACATACACCTGAAACACAATACACGCTGATTCAAAGAGATGGACCCAATTTCAATGCAGTATATTTCACGATCGGGTCCATATCTTTGAAACACCCTGTACTCACCTAGTTGTACACACCTAGTTGTGGTTGCAAGGGTCGAGTCACAGCTCCTGGCCCCACCTCTTCACTGGCCGCTACTGGGTCACTCTCCCTGCGCCATGAGCATTATCATACCTCTTCTTAAAGCTATGTATGGAGCCTGCCTCCACTACATCGCTTCCCAAACTATTCCACTTCCCGACTACTCTGTGACTGAATAAATACTTCCTAACATCCCCGTGATTCATCTGAGTCTTCAATTTCCAACTGTGTCCCCTTGTTGCTGTTTCCCATCTCTGGAACATTCTGTCTCTGTCCACCTTGTCAATTCCTCTCAGTCTCAGTATCTTATATGTCGTTTTCATGTCCCCCCAATCTCTCCTGTCCTCCAGTGTCGTCAGGTCGATTTCCCTTAACCTCTCCTCGAAGGACATACCCCTTAGCTCCGGGACTAGTCTTGTTACAAACCTTTGCACTTTCTCTAGCTTCTTTACGTGATTGGCTAGATGTGGGTTCCAAACTGGTGCTGCATACTCCAGTATGGGCCTAACGTACACAGTGTACAGGGTCCTGAACGATTCTTTATTAAGATGTCGGAATGCTGATCTTAAGTTTGCTAGGCGCCCGTATGCTGCAGCAGTTATTTTGTTGATGTGCGCCTCAGGAGATGTGCCTGGTGTTATACTCACCCCAAGATATTTTTCCTTGATTGAGGTTAGTAGTCTCTGGCCCCCTAGACTGTACTCCGTCTGCGGTCTTCTTTGCCCTTCCATAATCCTCATGACTTTGCACTTAGTGGGGTTGAACTCCAGGAGCCAATTACTGGACCACGCTTGCAGCCTGTCCAGATCCCTTTGTAGTTCTGCCTGGTCCTCGTCCGATTTAATTCTTCTCATCAACTTCACATCATCTGCAAACAGACACACTTCGGAGTCTATTCCTTCCGTCATGTCGTTCACAAATACCAGAAACAGCACCGGTCCTAGGACTAACCCCTGTGGAACCCCACTCGTCACCGGCGCCCACTCTGACACCTCGCCACGTACCATGACTCGCTGCTGTCTTCCTGACAGGTATTCCCTGATCCATTGTAGTGTCTTCCTTGTTATCCCTGCCTGGTCCTCCAGCTTCTGCACTAATCTCTTGTGTGGAACTGTGTCAAACGCCCTCTTACAGTCCAAGAATATGCAATCTACCCACCTTTCTCTCTCTCTTGTCTTACTGCTGTCACCTTGTCGTAGAACTCCAGTAGGTTTGTGACACAGGATTTCCCCTCCCTGAAACCATGCCCCTGTGTGTGTGTGTGTGTGTGTGTGTGTGTGTGTGTGTATGCTTCAACACCAAAACCTAGTGCAGAACTGGCCTACAAACAGTCAAGCTCGGATGGCCCCATCACTGAAAAGATGCTTGCTAACATGCTTAGGGCTGTAACATCAGACAGGGAGACTGCCCGTCTCCTAGCTGTGACTGCACATCACTCTGGGGACTTCCTGCAAACAGTTCCTATTTCGGCAATGGGAACATGCCTCGACCCTAAGACCCTCCATATTGCAGTGGCTCTGCGCCTTGCTGCCCCAAATCACACAGAATATATGTGTATTTGTGGAGATGCGCAAGCCGACCAATATGGTCTACATGGTCTAAACTGTTCCAAAACCAAGGGCTGGCATGCAAGACACAATGAAGTCAACGACATCATAAAGAGAACCCTTGCTACAGCTGGATGCCCAGCCGAGAGAGCCCCGATCACTAGCAGCCAACAATACCCACAACCCAGCAAACCGCCCCCACGGGATCACCATCTATCCTTAGAAGAATGGCAAGCTTTTAGCATGGGACTATACCTGTGTGTCGACACTGGCTGACACCAACATCCATTACAGTGTCGGGCGACAGGGAGGAGCTGCTGACCACAGGGAGGAGTACAAGATCGGCAAGTACAGGGACATAAGCCAACAGTACCAATTTGTCCCAGTGGGATCAGGGACCTTGGGATCATGGGGAAAAAATGCAACGTTTCCTTAAAGAACTGGGTTCCAGACTAATCGACACCACCAGGGAACCAAGGGCAGCCACTTTCGTGTTCCAGCGCCTCAGCGTGGCCATCCAGAGGGAAAATGCATGCTGCATACTGGGCTCGCGTCCGGGTTTCTGAGGAGCTGGAGGAGGTTCATAGTCTTTGATATATTGTACCAATGTATTCATGTTCATGTTTGAGTTTTCTGTCAATGTATTATGTCTATTAATAAAGTACACACATAATATATATAGAGGGTGGTAGGAGAAGAAAATATTCAAACAGCTCCGGGGAGAACCTCGAGTTTTCCCTGAGGTACGTTTATTGTCTTCTCTGAGGATGAGGGTCCCCAGTAAAGTTCTAGAGGTGGTACCTCACTATCTCTCTCTCTCTCTCTCTCTCTATATATATATATATATATATATATATATATATATATATATATATATATATATATATATATATATATATTGTGTGTGTGTATATAGGGTTGGTAGACAATAGGTAGTAGGTTAGTAAACAGCAACCACCCAGGGAGGTACTACCATCCTGCGGAGTGTGAAACAGAAACATGTACCTGTTTTACATGATGGTAGGTTTGCTGTTCTTTTTTCTGTCTCATGAACACGCTGGATAACATGTATATATTGCTACTTCTACTTACAATTACGTCACATTACACAGTCATGCTTGCATATGTACATATACATACACACATCTAGGTTTTTCTTCTTTTTTCTTAATAGTTCTTGCTATTCATTATTTTCTATATTCACTATGGGGAAGTGGAAAAGAATCTTTCCTCTGTAATCCATGCGTGTCGTATGAGGCGACTAAAATGCCGGGCTAGTAACTCCTTCTTCTGTATAAAATACTAAAAAGTGAAGAAGAAAAACTTTATAAAACTGGGATGCTTGAATGTGCGTGGATGTAGTGCGGATGATAAGAAAAAGATGATTGCTAATGTTATGAATGAAAAGTAGTTGGATGTCCTGGCCCTAAGCGAAACAAAACTGAATAGGGTAGGTGAGTATCTAAGACAGTTAGAGCTAAGGAAGGGGTATCAATAATGTTGGAGGACCCATTAAGGAACGAAAAGAGGGAATATAAATGTATAAATTCAAAGATTATGTGGATTAAAATAAGGGTTGGATGCGAAAAGTGGGTCACAATAAGTGTGAATGCACCTGGAGAAGAGAGGAGTGTAGAGGAGAGAGAGATTTTGGGAGATGTTAAGCCAGTGTGTAGGAACTTTTGAATCAAGTGAGAGAGTAAATTCTAAAGTAGGAGAAACATATAGAGAGGGTGTGGTAGGTAGATTTGGGTTGCCAGGTGTAAATGATAATGGGGAGCATTTGATTGACCTTTGTATAGAAAGGGGTTTAGCTATATGTAGTACATATTTTAAGAAAAAGAGGATAAATAAATATACAAGATATGATGTAGGGCGTAATGAGAGAAGTTTGTTGAGTAGACATCAGGATGTACATGTTTATATAGGGGCCACAGATATATCAGATCACTTTATAGTTGAAGCTACAGTGCGAGTAAAAGGTAGATGGGATACAAGGAAAATAGAAGCAGCAAGTAAGAGAAAGGTGAAGGTATATAAACTAAGCTCTGATTTCGTGTATAGGGCAAGGAGGAATAACATCTTGTAGGAGTGAGGAAGAGTCAGTTGTGGTTGTGGGGGACGTTCGTGAGGCAGTGGGTAGATTGAAAGGGGGTAAGGCAGCAGAGATTGATGGGATAAAGATATAAATGTTAAAAGCAGGTAGGGATATAGTTTTGGAGTGATTGGTGCTTTTATTTAATAAATGTGTGGAAGAGGGTAAGGTACCTAGGGATTGGCAGAGAGCATGCATAGTTAATTTGTATAAAGGTAAAGGGGACAAAAGAGAGTGCAAAAATTATAGGAGAATATGTCTGTTGAGTATACCTGGTGAAGTGTATGGTAGAGTTATTATTGAAAGAATTATGAGTAAGACGGAGATTAGAATAGCAGATGAACAAGGAATCTTTAGGAAAGGTAGGGGGTGTGTAGACCAAGTGTTTACAGTGAAACATATAGGTGAACAGTATTTAGATAAGAGTAAAGAGGTCTTTGTGGCATTTATGGATTTGGAAAAGGAGTAGTATGAGAGGGAGGATAGGGGAGCAATGTGACAGATGTTGCAAATGTATGGAATAGGAGGTAGGTTACTGAAAGCAGTGAAGAGTTACAGTATGGTTAAGAGAGGTTAGAGTATGTAGGAGAGAGGGAGATTATTTCCCAGTAAAAGTAGGCCTTAGACAAAGATGTGTGATGTCACCGTGGTTGTTCAATATATTTACAGATATGGTTGTAAGAGAAGTGAATGCTTGGGTGTTGGCAAGAGGTGTGGGGTTAAAAGATAAAGAATCCAACACAAAGTGGGAGTTGTCACAGTTGCTCTTTGCTGATGATACTGTGCTTTTGGGAAATTCTGAAGAGAAGTTGGTGGATGAGTTTGGTAGGGAATGTAAGAGAAGAAAATAAAAAGTGAATATAGGAAAGAGTTTGGTGATGAGGATAAACAATTAGGTGACGAAAGATTGAATATCAGATTTTAGGAAGAGAGTATGGAGGATGTAGATGAATGGTTCAGATAACCGACAAGTTATAAATTAGACACATATGCAACACTTGGGTATCTTTATTGAGGAAACGTTTCGCCACACAGTGGCTTCATCAGTCCAAAACAAAGTAGAAAGGTGTAAGGAGAGGAGGAGTTTTGAGGTAATCAGTCCCTCGGCCTGGAGTCGATGTGTTCAGTCCATCAATCTTGTTGGAAGTGCAGCACAATGCCACTGTGTGGCGAAACGTTTCCTCAATAAAGATACCCAAGTGTTGCATATGTGTCTAATTTATAACATGTCGGTTCTCTGAACCATTCATCTACATCCTGTCTGACACAGCAACTGCTTGGGATCTTGATACAAACGAATTCTTCAACACTTGTCCAACCTTTGGACGAAGACCTACTTCAACTAGTGGATGCTACCACTATGGCCCCGCCTCCTGCTTCACCTCACCTGATTACAGTATATAAGCCACCTCTACGACCCTGTTCTGCACTTCCAACAAGATTGATGGACTGAACACATCGACTCCAGGCCGAGGGACTGATTACCTCAAAACTCCTCCTCTCCTTACACCTTTCTACTTTGTTTTGGACTGATGAAGCCACTGTGTGGCGAAAAGTTTCCTCAATAAAGATACCCAAGTGTTGCATATGAGTCTAATTTATAGAGTATGGAGGAGGTGAATGTATTCAGATATTTAGGAGTGGACGTGTCAGCAGATGGGTTTATGAAAGATGAGGTGAATCATAGAATTGATGAGGGGGAAAACTTGGGTGGTGTACTTAGGAGTCTGTGGAAACAAATAATTTTGCCCACGGAAGCAAAGAGTGGAATGCATGAGAATATAGTTATACCAACGTTCTTATATGGGTGTGTGAAATGGGTAGTGAATGTTACAAGAAGGAGAAGGCTGGAGGCAGTGGAGATGTCTTGTCTGAGGGCAATGTGTTGTGTGAATATAATGCAGAGGATTTGTAGATTGGAAATTAGAAGGAGGTGTGGGATTACGAAAAATATTATCCAGAGGGCTGAGGAGGAGTTCTTGAGGTGGTTCGGACATGTAGAGAGGATAGAACAAAATAGAGAGTGTATAAATCTGTAGTGGAGGTAAGGCGGTGTAGGGGTCGGCCTAGGAAAGGTTGGAGGGAGGGAGTAAAGGAGGTTTTGTGTGCGAGGGGCTTGGACTTCCAACAAGTATGCGTGAGCGTGTTAGATAGGAGCAATGGAGACAAATGTTTTTTAGGACTTGACGTGCTGTTGGAGTGTGAGCAAGGTAACATTTATGAAGGGTTTCAGGGAAACCGGCAGACCGGACTTGAGTCCTGGAGATGGGAAGTACAGTGTCTGCACTCTGAAGGAGGGATGTTAATATTTCAGATTTATAACTGTAGTGTAAGCATGCCTCTAGCAAGACAGTGATGGAGTGAATGATGAAAGTTTTTATTTTTTCGGGCCACCCTGCCTTGGAAGGAGACAGCCTATGTGTTAATAAAAAAAAATATTACATAAACAAATTTGCCTGTCCTGTCCATAAGATACGTAAATCAAAAAAAATTGTAGCCGTTCAGAATAGGTAAACTTATATTTAATTAATGTAGTAAACGTTTCACATTATTTTACTCATAATTTCGTCACATCTGAACTTACGGGTCTGATTTTAGCTCTCTGTCGTCGTCATAGTTTTTGGCACTTTTTGTAAAAGTTTGAAGCTCCATCACTAAATATTTTGTAAGTTATCCGAGCCATACCAAGATGCTGGGAAGGGGTTGAACAACTTCAGTCACAGGGCTCGTGAACATGACAATTACTCCAAGAATTTAGTCCTCTGCCGTCCACATCATTTTTAGATGTCATCTTCGGGGATATCTAAAATTGATGGCTGTAACTGATTTCATTTCAGTTCAGGTATTGCAGGTGTATGTTTGTAAACATACTAGGGGGTCAATAATGTAGAGGATAATTCTAAACACAAACACTAGAGGAGAGATAGTGTTAGATCACTATGAACTCTTTTGCAGGTGGTTAAAGATATGTTCTAGAAATTTGAAATTTAAGAGTGACGAGTCAGTACTGAAACGTATTACATCATAATGTATAAAGTGCTCGAAATGAGAACGCTTTCACAATTTATAAATGGAGAAGTATTTAACAACATCCTCGAAGGATATCAGATTAAACAAAAAAAAGTGAAGAACGAATTCTGCACTAATAAGAAAAAAAAAACTACTTAAATTAGTTTATCTGACTATGTAACGCGACGTGTTTGCTCATGCTTGTGTTTGCCCATGCTTGTGTTTGTTCATGCTTGTGTTTGCTCATGCTTGTGTTTGCTCATGCTTGTGTTTGAGGTAGAAGACGATTTATATGATTGTTAGATTGTGATAGTAACGGCTTAAAGCAGTTAATTCCATACCAACTGCGTTGTATAATGATGAGAAAGCCAGTTAATACATTTGCTTCAGGGAGGTTATACATGACGAAGAGTTACAGTAACTAGCAAGTAAATATGGTGTCATGAGGTATACCTGGACAAATGGAATGCACTCTCAAATTACCACAGGGATCAATGTGAAGGGCAGGAGTAAAAATTGAGAGTAATAAGAGTCGGAAATTATTTTAATTCAATCAAGATGCTACTATGGAAGAGGAACAGCTTGACAGATCAGTGCAAGATAAAGTTCTGGGTTTGGGATCTACTTCCTTAGAAACACTGGTATTCAAGACACGGAGAGGTAGATGGGTGATGAGAAACACGGAGTTGGTCTTCGTGGATGAGCGTTAACTGTCATACATCCCTTCCTATCTTCTTTAACTACTCCTCTACTGCAGACAGGCGCCTTTAAAGTCACAGGACGAGAGGGAGAGACACAGAAGGTGACTGCGCTATATATACCTGCATCCCTGTGGGAAATTTAGCCCTTTATCTTTATGTTGATGTTATTGTTGTAAATTAAAGTTGATACTACCGTCGGGTTACCTGGAACCGCTTTTGGTGATCAGCAACCACACAGCTCTTAGTCGCTGGCATGATATATCAAGCTGTTAGTGCCTTCCGCCTGTAGTCCTACTTATGCATCATAACCCGGAAGATGAGGAACTTATATGTGAAATTTGTCGGGCTTGCTCTCGAAGGCACTTAGAAGTTTGTTGGAAATCCCCCTTACGCTTGAAGGGAAGGTGTTGAGGAGGTGTGATCCCTTTACACTGATTGAATTCTGTCTCAATGTACTCATCCCTTCTCTTGTCTTATACAAATAACCAGCACATACCAGACTGAATCTTATAACGACGTTTCTGTCCAATTTTGACTAGTGTGACTAGTTAATGGTCCAAGTCAGACTGAAACGTCGTCATAGGTTTAAGTCTTCTATGAGAGAGTTATTTGTGTATTGTTCCATTCACTGTATTATGCCTTAATATTCTCTAATCCTTTATCAATTCGGTATAGATTTTGATTAATCTTTCACACCTAAGCCTAATGGCCTTTAATCTGACTATGTACTTCTAATGACTTTTGGAACAGAGTCGTGAGTTATTTGTTAATTCACAGCTGAACAATTAACGATGGTGAAAATGTTTTGATTATTTCAAGTTGGCAAAATTTTCTGGAGGTGTGTGATCCTGTCCTTGGTTACGAATAAAGTTAATCACTGGGACGTTAATGTCCTTTCAACGGTAGTTTTGTACCCACAGCTGAGAACAGTTACAGTTTAAAGATTAGTTACATTCTAATCCACAGAAAGTTTTAACCAATCGAGCGACTATTTTTCAACGATAATCAATCATCCAATCCATTATTCCTTCTCTGCCTGTACCTCATGTCAAATTAACCTACTTCGCTAGTTGATAGCTACTTCTTCCTCTCTATTAATTTCTTATTAAGAGTAACTAACGAAGAATTTCTATTGCTCTGCTATCCGAGGAAGGTCTCCCCATATTGCATAATTGCAGTCCCATATGCATTAAAGCACGTAACAGAAATTGTGCAGTGTGCACCATGAATATCTATTGTAGGTAAACAATAGTGTTGTAGGTTTGAAGTTAATCAGAAAAGTTATTCACAAATCATTACACGGACACTAATACTGTAACTTATTCAACAAAACTGACAAATTATTACATCATAGTGTAACTCTGAATGTTACATTATAACTTCATAATCTCGCCTACATTGTTGCATTAAAATGTCATAGTCTGGCGTAGAATGCAACATTATAGAATCATGTTGAAGTCTAGGAAACTTCATCACAGAGCCATATTAATTATATATTCACTTTTATTGCGCCTTACGTTAGTCATTTTTTTTACAAGTAGTTTATGAGAACAAAGTCTATACCTTAGTCTTCAGTTTACAAATCAATGGAACATTTTGTTTCAAGGTATCAGAATACAAGTATCATATTCTGATACCTTTCTGTTATGTGATACGTAAGTATCATATTCATATATGAAAACTATTCCGTGAAGATGGTAACTAAAATTATAATTTTCCGGGGACTCTGAAGAATGTGAATTCAAAACAATGAATTACAGATGTAAGTTAAATTCTTGTAATAACAAGGAACAAGACGACGAAAACTCACACAACCCGCCACTAAATATGGAGTTAATTAATGTAATACACTGAGAAGTGTAAGGCACAAGGCCACAGAGTCTGAGAGGCTCCATATCTGCAAGGAGCGAGTACCCGAAGTTACTCTTAGACTTAATGCAAATTAGTGTGAAGACATACATCATGCGGACAGCGTTTTGGTGATTCTGGAAGCCAAAGCAATGTAGGTCGACGTTTCTCTTTGAACTGGAATATGGTATAGAGCATCATCGTTGCCCTGACTCGTGAGAGGTCTTGCTCGAACTGAATAATTTGATGGAAACCTTGAAGGTGACTCTCGAAGCTGGATGGATATGGAGCAGGAGGTAGTAGGGTTGTAGCAATATATAAAGAACTTTTGGGTGGCCTTGGTTGAATAACATCTCGTAGTAACGAGAAAGTTCTGAATGGTACACTAACATCGTCATGTTGGTAATGCAGCATCTGCTGGTAACGAGGAAGATGCAGGGAATGCAACATCTGCTGGTAACGAGGAAGATGAAGGGAATACATGAACATCTGGAATATTTCATGAAAATATTGTGTGTGTAGCTGGTACCGTACCATGTGACTGTAACTTGGGAGATCCAGCTGATACTGCACAATGTGACAGTAACTTGGGTGGTCTAGCTTGTACTGTACCATGTGATAGTAACTTGGGAGGACCAGCTGGTACTGTACCATGTAACTTGGGAGGTCCAGCTGGTACTGTACTATGTGATATTAACGTGGGATTACACTGTGTATGATCACACAATTGTGTATGATCACAATGTATGATCACACTCTGTATGATCACATCATTGTGTATGATCACACCACTATGTATGATCACACCACTGTGTATGATCACACCACTGTGTATGATCACACCAGTGTGTATGATCACACTGTGTATGAATACATCATTGTGTATGATCACGCCACTGAGTATGATCACACTGTATATGATCACACCACTGTGTATGATCACACAGTGTATGATCACACTGTGTATAATGACACCACTGTGGATGATCACACCAATGTGTATGATCACAAAGTTGTGTATGATCCCACTGTGTATGACCACACCATCGTGTATGATCACACCACCGTGAATGATCACACCATCGTGTATGATCACACCATCGTGTATGATCACACCACCTTGTATGATCACACCACCGAGAAAGATCACACCACGGTGTATGATCAAAACAGTGTATGATTGCACCACCCTGTAGGATGACACCACCGTGTACTATCACACCTCCGTGTATGTTCACACCACCCTCTATGATCATACCACCGTGTATGATCATACCACCGTGTATTATCACACCACCGTGGATGATCACACAACCGTGTATGATAATACCACCGTGTATGATCACACAACCGTGTATGATCATACCACCGTGTATGATCACACAACCGTGGATGATCACACCACCCTCTATGATCATACCATCGTGTATGATAACACCACTGTGTATGATCATACCACTGTGTATGATCACACTGTGTATGACCACACCACTGTGTATGATCACACCACCGTGAATGATCACACTACCGTGTATGATCATACCACTGTGTATGATCACACTGTGTATGACCACACCACTGTGTATGATCACACCACCCTGTATGATCATACCACCGTGTATGTTCACACCACCGTGTATGATCATACCACCGTGTATGTTCACACCACCGTGTATGATCATACCACCGTGTATGTTCACACCACCCTGTATGATCATACCAACGTGTATGTTTATACGAACGTGTATAATCACACCACAGTGTAAGATCACACCACCGCGTATGATCATACCACCGTGTATGTTTACACCACCCTGTATGATCATACCACCGTGTATGATCATACCACCGTGAATGATCATACCACCGTGTATGATCATACCACCGTGAATGATCATACCACCGTGTATGATCACTCCACCGTGAATGATCACACCACCGTGTATGATCACACCACCGTGTATAATCATACCACCAAGTGTGATCACACCACCATGTATGATCATACCACCGTGTATGATCACGCCACCGTGGACTACTGTGTATGATCATACCACAATGCATTATCACACCACTGTGTGTACTCACCTAATTGTACTCACCTAATTGTGGTTGCAGGGGTCGAGACTCAGCTCCTGGCCCCGCCTCTTCGCTGTCCGCTACTGGGTCTGTGCTCTCCCTGCTCCATGAGCTTTATCATACCTTTTCTTAAAACTATGTATGGTTCCTTCCCGCAGTATTTTGTATGTCGTTATCATGTCTCCTCTGACCCTTCTTTCCTCCAGTGTTGTTAGACCTATTTCCCTCAACCTTTCTTCATAGGACAGACCCCTGAGTTGTGGAACTAACCTTGTCGCAAACCTTTGCACTTTCTCTAGTTTCTTTACGTGTTTGACCAGGTGTGGGTTCCAGACTGGTGCTGGATATTCTAGTATGGGCCTGACGTATACGGTGTACAGTATCTTGAACGATTCCTTGTTAAGGTAACGGAACGCTAATCTTAGGTTTGCCATTCGCCCATATGCTGCCCCAGTTATCTGGTTGATGTGTGCCTCCGGAGACGTGTTTGGCGTTATACTCACCCCAAGGTCTTTCTCCTTTGCTGAGGTTTGTAGCCTTTGTCCGCCTAGCCTGTACTCTGTCAGCGGTCTTCTTTGCCCTTCTCCGATCTTCATGACTTTGCATTTGGTGGGATTGAATTCGAGAAGCCAGTTGCTAGACCAGATGTCAAGCTTGTCCAGGTCTGTTTGAAGTCCTGCTTGGTCCTCTTCCGATGTGATTCTCCTCATTAATTTCACATCATCTGCGAACACAGACACTTCTGAGTCTATCCCGTCACTCATGTCATTTACATATACCAAGAATAACACTGGTCCTAGGACTGACCCCTGCGGTACACCGCTCGTCACAGGCGCCCACTGTGATACCTCATCACGCACCATGACCTGTTGTTGCCTCCCTGTGAGATATTCCCTGATCCATTCCAGTGCCCTTCCTGTTATACATGCTTCTTCTTCCAACTTCTTTACTAATCTCATGTGAGGAACTGTGTCGAAGGCCTTCCTGCAGTCCAGGAAAATGCAATCAACCCACCCTTCTCTCTCTTGCCTTACCTCTGTTACTTTATCATAGAACTCTAGGAGGTTTGTTACACAGGATTTGCCTTCCCGGAATCCGTGCTGACTGGTGTTTATTATCCTGTTCAGCTCGAGGTGCTCCACCATTCTTTTCCTGATGATTTTCTCCAGGACTTTGCACACTATACACGTAAGTGACACCGGTCTATAGTTTAGTGCCTTTTTTTGTCTCCTTTTGTAAAGATGTGGACTATGTTGGCCTTCTTCCATACCTCAGGTAGCTGGCCAGTTTCAAGGCATGTGTTGAATATTATGGTAAGTGACACACTGAGTACCTCAGCTCCAGCCCGAAGAACCCACGGGGAGATATTTTCCGGACCCATCGCCTTCGAGGTATCAAGGTCACTGAGTAACTGCTTCACCTCCTCCTCAGTTGTGTGTATGCCCTCCAGCACTTGATACATCCCTTGTTGGTGACACACCCTGTCCTGTCTACCCAGCTGCCTTCCTTCCTCCACTGTGAATACTTCATTAAACCTCAAGTTGAGCTCCTCACATACCTCTTCATCGTTACTTGTGAGTTCCCCATCTTCTCTCTTCTGCCTTATCACCTGGTCCTTGACTGTTGTCTTCCTTCTGATGTGACTGTACATCAGTTTCGGGTCGGACTTAACTTAGGATGCTATGTCATTTTCTTACTGTTTCTGGGCCTCCCTCCGTACCTGTGCATACTCGTTTCTAGCTCTTCTACTAATCTCTTTGTTTACTTGGGTTCTTTGCCTTCTGTACCTTTTCCATTCTCTGACACTTTGAGTCTTTGCCTCCCTGCACCTTTAGGTAAACCAGGGGCTCTTTCGGGCCTTCCCGTTGAATATTTTTCCTCTGGTTATAAACCGTGATCACACCACTGTGTATGATCACACCACCGTGTATGATCACACCACCGTGTATGATCACACCACCATGTATGACCACACCACCGTGTATGATCACACCACAGTGTATTATCACATCACCGTGGTCCACCGTGAATTATCATACCACCGTGCATGATCACACAATGGTGGTCCACCGTGTATGATCATACCACCGTGTATGATTTCACCACCGTGTATGATCACACCAACATGTATGATCACACCACCGTGTATAATCATACCGCCGTGTATGATCACACCATCGTGTATGATCACACAACCGTGTATGATCATACCAACGTGTATGATCTCACCACCGTGTATGATCACACAACCGTGTATGATCATATCAACGTGTATGATCTCACCACCGTGTTTGATCACACCACCATGTATAATCATACCACCGTATATGATACAACCACTGTGTATGATCGCACCACCGTGTATGATCATACCACCGTGTATGATCACACCACACTGTATGATCATACCACCGTGTATTATCACAACACAGTGTATGATCATACCACTGTGTATGATCATACCACCGTGTATGATCATACCATCGTGTATGATCACGCCAGCGTGTATGATCATTCCACCGTGTATGATCTCACCACAGTGTATGATCACACCAACGTGTATGATCATACCACCGTGTATGATCACACCACACTGTATGATCAAACCACCGTGTATTATCACAACACAGTGCATGATCTCACCACCGTGTATGATCACACCAACGTGCATGATCACACCAACGTGTATGATCATACCACCGTGTATGATCATACTACCGTGTATGATCACACCAGCGTGTATGATCATTCCACCGTGTATAATTTCACCACAGTGTATGATCACACAAACGTGTATTATCACACCACTGTGTATGATCATACTACCGTGTATAATCTCACCACAGTGTATGATCACACCAACGTATATGATCACACCACCGTGTATGATCATACCACCGTGTATGATCACACCACCGTGCATAATCACACCACTGTGTATAATCACACCACCGTATATAATCACACCACCGTGTATAATCACACCAACGTGTATGATCACTCCACCGTGTATGATCACACCACCCTGTATGATCATACCACCGTGTATTATCACACCACAGTGTATGATCATACCACCGTGTATGTTCACACCACCCTGTATGATCATACAACCGTATATGCTTATACCACCGTGTATGATTACACCACAGTGTATGATCACACCACCGTGTATGATCACACAAACCGTGTATGATCATACCAACGTGTATGATCTCACCATTGTGTTTGATCACACCACCGTGTATAATCATACCACCGTATATGATATAACCACCGTGTATGATCACACCAACGTGTGTGATAATACCACCGTGTATGATCACACCACCGTGTATGATCACACCACCGTGTATGATCACACCACACTGTATGATCATACCACCGTGTATTATCACAACACAGTGTATGATCATACCACCGTGTATGTTCACACCACCCTGTATGATCATACCACTGTGTATGATCACACCAGCGTGTATGATCATTCCACCGTGTATTATCTCATCACAGTGTATGATCACACCAACGTGTATGATCATACCACCGTGTATGATCACACCACACTGTATGATCATACCAAGGTGTATTATCACAACACAGTGTATGATCTCACCACCGTGTATGATCACACCACCGTGTATGATCACACCAGCGTGAATGATCATTCCACCGTGTATGATCTCACCACAGTGTATGATCATAACAACGTGTATTATCACACCACCGTGTATGATCATACTACCGTGTATGATCTCACCACCGTGTATGATCACACCAACGTATATGATCACCCCACTGTGTATGATCATACCACCGTGTATGATCATACCACCGTGTATAATCACACCACCGTGTATAATCACACCACCGTGTATAATCACACCACCGTGTATAATCACACCACCATGTATAATCACACCACCGTGTATGATCACACCACCCTGTATGATCATACCACAGTGTATTATCACACCGCAGTGCATGATCATACCACCGTGTATGTTCACACCACCCTGTATGATCATACCACTGTATATGATTATACCACCGTGTATGATCACACCACCGTGTATGATCACACCACCGTGTATGATCACACCACCCTGTATGATCATACCACAGTGTATTATCACACCACAGTGCATGATCATACCACCGTGTATGTTCACACCACCCTGTATGATCATACCACTGTATATGATTATACCACCGTGTATGATCACACCACCGTGTATGATCACACCACCGTGTATGATCACACCACCGTGTATGATCATACCACCGTGTATGATCACAACACAGTGTATGATCTCACCACCGTGTATGATCACACCAACGTGTATGATCCCACCAAAGTGTATGATCATACCACCGTGTATGATCATACCACCGTGTATGATCATACCACCGTGTATGATCACACCAACGTGTATGATCATTCCACCGTGTATGATCTCACCACATTGTATGATCATAGCAACGTGTATTATCACACCACCGTGTATGATCATACTACCGTGTATGATCTCACCACCGTGTATGATCACACCACGTGTATGATAACACCACCGTGTATGATCATACCACCGTGTATGATCACACCACCGTGTATGATCACACCACAGTGTATGATCACACCACCCTGTATGATCATACCACCGTGTATTATCACACCACAGTGTATGATCATACCACCGTGTATGTTCACACCACCCTGTATGATCATACACGTTATGATTATACCACGTGTATGATCACATCACACCGTGTATGATCACACCACCGTGTATGATCACACCACAGGTATGATCACACCACCGCGTATGATCATACCAATGTGTATGATCATACCACCGTGTATGATCATACCACCGTGTATGATCACACCACCGTGTATGATCATACCACTGTGTATGATCATCCCACCGTGTATGATCATCCCACCGTGTATGATCATACCACCGGGTATGATCATACCAGCTTGTTCGATCACACCACTGTGTATGATCACAACACTGTGTATGATCATACCACCGTGTATGATCTCACCACCGTGTGTGATCATACCACCGTGGTTCACCGTGAATGGTCATACCACCGTGCATGATCACACCACCGTGGTCCACCGTGTATGATCTCACCACCGTGTATGATCACACCACCGTGTATGATCACTCCACCGTGTATGATCATATCACTGTGTATGATCATACCACCGTGTATGATCATACCACCGTGTTTGATCTCACCACAGTGTATGATCACACCACCGTGTATGATCATACCACCGTGTATGATCATACCACCGTGTATGATCATACCACCGTGTATGATCATACCACCGTGTTTGATCTCACCACAGTGTATGATCACACCACCGTATATGATCATACGACCGTGTATGATCATACCACCATGCATTATCACACCACCGTGTATGATCACACTACCGTGTATGATCACAACACAGTGTATGATCACACCACCGTGTATTATCACACCACCGTGCATGATCACACCACGGTGGTCCACCGTGTATGATCTCGCCACCGAGTATGATCACGCCACTGTGTATGATCTCACCACCGTGTATGATCATCCCACAGTTATTATCATACCACCGTGTATGATCTACCACCGTGTATGATCCACAAACTGTGTATGATCACCAAACGTGTATGATCACACTACCGTGTATGATCATACCACCGTGTATGATCATACCACCGTAGTTCTCGGAGTCATACACCGTGATGATCCACCTAGTCCACCGTGTATGATCCTCCACCGTGTAGTGTTCACCACGTGATGATCATACCACCGTGTATGTATCCATCACCTGTGTATGATCATCCACGTGTGATACCACCGTGTATGATCTCACCACCGTGTATGATCAACCACGTGATGATCTACCACCGTGTATGATCACACCAACGTTTATTATCATACCACCGTGTATGATCTACCACCGTGTATGATCACCACCGTGTATGATCACACACGTGTATGATCACACCACCGTGTATGATCATACCACCGTGTATGATCATACCACCGTGCATTATCACACCACCGTGTATGATCATACCACCGTGTATGATCACAACACAGTGTATGATCTCACCACCGTGTATGATCACACCACCGTGTATTATCACACCACCGTGCATGATCACACCACGGTGGTCCACCGTGTATGATCTCGCCACCGAGTATGATCACGCCACTGTGTATGATCTCACCACCGTGTATGATCACACCACAGTTTATTATCATACCACCGTGTATGATCTAACCACCGTGTATGATCCCACAAACGTGTATGATCACACAAACGTGTATGATCACACTACCGTGTATGATCATACCACCGTGTATGATCATACCACCGTGTATGATCATACTACCGTGTATGATCATACCACCGTGTATGATCACTCCACCGTGTAGTGTCTCACCACTGCATGATCATACCACCGTGTATTATCACAACACAGTGTATGATCATACCACTGTGTATGTTCACACCACCTTGTATGATCATACCACCGTGTATGATCTCACCACTGTTATGATCACACCAACGTGTATGATCACACCAACGTGTATGATCATACCACCGTGTATGATCACACAACCGTGTATGATCATACCACCGTGAATGATCTCACCACCGTGTATGATCACACCAACGTTTATTATCACATCACCGTGTATGATCATACTACCGTGTATGATCTCACCACCGTGTATGACCACACCACGGTGTATGATCACTCCACTGTGTATGATAACACCACCCTGTATGATCATACCACCGTGTATTTTCACACCACAGTGTATGATCATACCACCGTGTATGATCTCACCACCGTGTATGATCACACCAACGTGTATGATCACACCACCGTGTATGGTCACACCACCGTGTATGATCATACCACCGTGTATGATCATACCACCGTGTATGATGACACCAACGTGCATGATCACACCAACGTGTATGATCACTCCACCGTGTATGATCACACCACCGTGTATGATGACACCAGCGTGTATGATGACACCACCGTGTATGATCACATTACCCTGTATGATCATACCACCGTGTATTATCACACCACAGTGTATGATCACACCACCGTGTATTATGTCACTATTGCGGCCCCAGAATGCGCCTCAATGTATATATTTTTTGTATATTTCCATTTTGTATAATTTTATATTGCTGATATTCTCGATAATAGCTAAATCGTTAACATTGTGCTTTATATTATTTTATTAGACTTTTATTTGACTAGGATGTAACATTATAAATTGTGCTCATGTTTGTAGTAGCTGCCTTGGAGTTGGCAAACTACCGATTATGACACTAGGCTTGTTATACTGCCGGCGCCTAGTTGCTGGGAGGGAGTCACGTGATTCCACCTGAGGTCGGTGGCTGCTGCTCCTCCCTCCAGAGCACTGCGCAGCTCGACATCGTTGTGTCAACACCTCTCTCCTGTCTCTGCTTGTTTTCTCGCCATTTAGACTCTGTTTTGGTAGAGTATGTATTCGGTGGTGAGACGAAATATACTTCTCAGGACTCTGTGTAACCCTGTTCACAGAGGATAGACTAGACAGTGATTTTCGACGTTCTTCTGGGTTGTGTGTCACATTGACACTCTGATAACTAAGGTCTCTAGCTACAGCTCCTGACCTAATTCGATAAGGCATCTGTGCACCGTCACAGTTTGGGATTGTTTATGCTGAACCTAGCTTCAGTAGAAAGGGAGTTTTGTGACTGTTTTGGAGGATCTATGGATGGTCCCCAGTTAGGGTCGATTTTCTATCTCCTGGTTCCTGACGTTGTGTTGCTGTTGCCTGTTATATTGCTGTTCTGCGAATTGGTCATTTTACTGGACAATCAAGCTGTTCTGATTGTCAGTTTGTTAGAGAAGCTAGCTTATGAGAAGTTGTTCAGTCGGACACTGAGTCGAGTCTTAGAGTTACCTGGAGATCACTCATACACACTTATATTCTTATTTGCATATATCTGTATTATTGTACTTACTGACATTGTACCTGATGGTACTTCAGAGTCATTTGGATATATGTGCCCTCAACACAGCCTTATGGTATTTGAGAGCAGTGTAGGAGCTAACCTCCTAATTAACCTCCTAATTCATAACTTAATGAACATCCTATCATATGTACATATATTTACTTTGAAACCCTAGACACTCACTTAGATAATAAACCTTTTAAATATATTTCGTTGGTTAGTACCCTATCAGTTGCAATCCTCTTAAGATATATAATATGTTGGATAACTGGACCAGGATACTGACTTTGTTGCAAAAGCCCAGTAACAGGCTGGATGCTAGAAGGGCTTTCCTTTCTAGTGTTCACTGGAGATGTCTATTACTAATAGATATCGTGTCATTTTGTAACAGTCACCACCGTGTATGATCACACTAATGTGTATGATCACACCACCGTGTATGATCATACCACCGTGTATGATCATACCACCGTGTATGATCATACCACCGTGTATGATCTCACCTCCGTGTATGATCTCACCTCCGTGTATGATCACACCAACGTGTATGATCACACCACCGTGTATGATCACACCACCGTGTATGATCACATCACCGAGTATGATCACACCACCGAGTATGATCACACCACCGAGTATGATCACACCACCGAGTATGATCACACCACCGTGTATTATCATACCCCCGTGTATGACCACACAGGTTCGCAGGAAAATATTCAGGTTAGCAGAACAGCATATCATTATTTTTTTCTCAGACATCTTAATATTAACGTCTGCAACACCGCTTAAATTCGCTTTGAAAATTATTATCACATACTAAGTTCTGGGCAGCCTGACTTCCTGTGTGTGTAGTCACCTAGTTGCTGTTGCAAAGGTCGAGTCACAGCTCTTGGCCCCGCCTCTTCACTGGTCGCTACTTGGTCACTCTTCCTGCTCCATGAGCTTTATCATACCTCTTCTCAAAATTATGTATGGATCCTGCCTCCACTACATCACTTCCCAGACTATTCCCCTTCCTGACAACTCTATGCCTGAAGAAATGCTTCATAACATCCCTGTGATTCATCTGATACTTCAGCTTTCAACTGTGACCCCTTGTTGCTGTGTCCCATCTCTGAAATATCCTGTCTCTGTCCACCTTGTCGATTCCTCTTAGCATTTTATGTCGTAATCATATGCCCACTATTTCTCCTGTTCTCCAGTGTCGTCAGGTCGATTTCCCTTAACCTCTCCGCGTTGGACATGTCCCTTAGCTCCGGGACTAGTCTTGTTGCAAACCTTTGCTCTTTCTCTATTTTCCTTAGGTGCTTGGCTGGGTGTGGCTTCCAAACCGGTGGTGCATACTCCGATATAGGCCAAACGTACACGGTGTACAGGGTCCTGAACGATTCCTTATTATGATGTCGGAATGATGTTATTCTCCCCTTCCAAAATCTTCATGACTTTGCACTTGGTGGGGTTGAACTCCAGGAGCCAGTTGCTGGACCAGGAGTGCAGCCTGTCAAGATCCCTTTGTAGTTCTGCCTGGTCCTCGTCCGATTGAATTCTTCTCATTAACTTCACATCATCTGCGTTCAAAAATACCAGAAACCGCACCGGTTCTAGGACTGACCCCTGTGGAACTCCACTCGTCACCGGCGCCCACTCTGACACCACGCCACGTACCATGACTCGCTGCTGTCTTCCTGACAGGTATTCCCTGATCCATTGGAGTGCCTTTTTTTGTTATCCCTGCCTGGTCCTCCAGCTTTTGCACTAATCTCTTGTGTGGTACTGTGTCAAACGCCTTCTTTTAGTCCAAGAAAATGCAATCTGCCCACCCCTCTCTCTCTCTCTCTCGTCTTACTGCTGTTACCCTGTCATAGAACTCCAATAGATTTGTGACACAGGATTTCCCTTCCCTGAAACCGTGTTGGCCGGTGTGTGTGTGTGTTCGTGTGTGTGTGTGTGTGCGCGCGCTCCCTTAATTGTGCTTACCTAATTGTAGTAGCAGGGGTCGAGTAATGACTCCTGGCCCCCGCCTTTTCACTTGTTGATACCAGGTCCACTGTCTCCCTACTCCATAAGCTTTATTATACCTCTTCTTAAAGCTATATATGAATCTTATTTCCACTACGTCACTCTCCAGACTGTTCCACTTCCTAACAACACTATGACAGAAGAAGTACTTCCTAACATCCTTGTGACTCATTTGAGTTTTCAACTTCCAGTTGTGACCCCTTGTTGCTGTATCACATCTCTGAAACATTATGTCTCCTGTACAACTTGTCCATTCCTCTCAGTATTTTATATGTTGTTATCATGTCATCCCTATCCCTCCTCTCCTTCAATGTTGTCAGGTTGAGTTCCCTTAACCTTTCCTCGTAGGCAAGCCCCTCAGCTCCAGGACTAGTCTTGTTGCAAACCCTTGCAGTTTCTCTAATTTTTTGCCGTGTTTGACCAGGTGTGGGTTCCATACTGGTGCTGCATACTCCAATATGGGCCTGATGAAGATGGTGTACAGTGTTGTGAATGAATTTTTTCTTAGATGTTGAAACGCCTCAGGAAATGTGTTCGGTATGATGCTCACCCCAAGATCCTAGATGATTCATAAAGACCAAAAGAGCTATTAGGTAAAAAGGACACAAGTGCAACTAATGTGACATTTTATTGTGGCAACGTTTCGCTCTCCAGAAACTTTGTGAAACCTTTACGTAACGCCTTGACAAAGCTCCTGGAGAGCGAAACGTTGCCACAATAAAATGTCACATTAGTTGAACTTGTGTCTTTTTTACCTAACATATTGTCGGTAATTCTACCAACTTTAATACTCCAAAAGAACTAGAGATAAAAGGCACTAGTATACCTGTATATCGCGGCGACCAGAATGAAGATCTGAATCATCTGCGATGCAGACGACACCATGAAAAGATGGCACCGAATACAACACATGCAGAGCCACACTATAACACATGCAGAGCCACACTACAACACATGCAGAGCCACACTACACCACATGCAGAGCCACACTACAACACATGCAGAGCTACACTACAACACATGCAGAGCCACACTACACCACATGCAGAGCCACACTACACCACATGCAGAGCCACACTACACCACAAGCAGAGCCACACTACAACACATGCAGAGCCACACTACAACACATGCAGAGCCACACTACACCACATGCAGAGCCACACTACACCACATGCCGAGCTACACTACACCACATGCAGAGCCACACTACAACACATGCAGAGCCACACTACACCACATGCAGAGCCACACTACACCACATGCAGAGCCACACTACAACATATGCAGAGCTACACTACACCACATGCAGAGCTACACTACAACACATGCAGAGCCACACTACACCACATGCAGAGCCACACTACAACACATGCAGAGCCACACTACACCACATGCAGAGCCACACTACAACACATGCAGAGCTACACTACACCACATGCAGAGCCACACTACACCACATGCAGAGCCACACTACACCACATGCAGAGCCACACTACAACACATGCAGAGCCACACTACAACACATGCCGAGCCACACTACACCACATGCAGAGCCACACTACAACACATGCAGAGCTACACTACACCACATGCAGAGCCACACTACAACACATGCAGAGCCACACTACAACACATGCCGAGCTACACTACAACACATGCAGAGCCACACTACGACACATGCAGAGCCACACTACAACACATGCAGAGCTACACTACAACACATGCAGAGCTACACTACACCACATGCAGAGCCACACTACAACACATGCAGAGCCACACTACAACACATGCCGAGCTACACTACACCACATGCAGAGCCACACTACAACACATGCAGAGCCACACTACACCACATGCAGAGCTACACTACAACACATGCACAGCCACACTACAACACATGCAGAGCCACACTACAACACATGCAGAGCCACACTACACGACATGCAGAGTCACACTACACCACATGCAGAGCCACACTACAACACATGCAGAGCCACACTACACCACATGCAGAGCCACACTACACCACATGCAGAGCCACACTACAACACATGCAGAGCCACACTACAACATATGCAGAGCCACACTACAACACATGCAGAGCCACACTCCCAGTGTGAGGAATGGAACCATGGACGAGTTGTATATCTTAAGTTCCTTTCTTGATGAAACAAATATGTAGAAGAAAGTACATAAATTCAATTTATAATAAAAGAAGATATAAAATTTAAGATGAAAATGTAAGTTAATTATACTAATCAATAGAAAAAATATGACGCTTAATAACCAAAATTGACCAAAGGTAACAACTGATGACTTGCTGGTATCTTGAACGCCCGTAGATACGTTGTAGGACACAGACTAAAACGTAGATGTTCCGGTCAGAGTTCCTTGTACTACTTAGGTGATGAGATCAGTAGAGTTGACCAGGATAGTATCGTAGATATCATACAATCGGAGAGGAGCCCTGGTCTATACAAATATTCATACGAGATTCCTAGAGCCAACTAGGTGAGGTGGAGCCTAGTAGAGTCGGCCAGAATATCCGAATCGTAACTCAAGCATACGACCTGGATGAAACTCTGGTCAAGCAACACACACACACAGCCTTATGATGCAAACAACCCCTTGTGGTCCTTAAATTTGCGCGACCCACCGTCAATCATACTGGCTGAGAAACAGAGATTACCAGAGGACATGGGTTATGGCATAGGAGCATATGAGTAGCAAGATTAAACCTAAGCCAATGCAGGTTACTGAATACAATGACCATTCCGGAGGACTACTTACCGGGAGGAGCGTCAGGAGTAGAGTGACACTAGTCTTACCCCGGCTAGTAGGTAAACACCAGTAGCTCTCCCTCGGGATGGTATGGAGTGACGACTGACAAAACCCCGAGTACTTTGATAGATAACTACTTGTTTACTCATAATTTTTATGCAAGCAACTCACACCCAGCCTCCTACATCGTCTGCTTAAAAAAATCCAAAGCGAAGCTTAGTGTTTACTTTTGATCATGGACTGCAAAGGTCATAGTTGTCACCTTGTAGTAGGTGGCAAGTATCTGCTCATAGAGACACTTAAGCCACCTACTTCACTAGACCTTTAATATATATGATATATACAGTTGTAAAAGCACTGCTGCACTATGCGTTGCACTTAAAGTCAGCGGTTTATCCTGCTTGGAGAATGTCATGGATTTAGTTGCAAATATTCGCAGTGGAAATATTTTGACTAAGCTTCGTCTATCATATCAAGACATTGTTGTAACTGTTATTCACAATAAAGTGTATAGTTAATATGACCAAGTGCGTCTATACACTTTTGCTTTTATATTTTACTTGTCAGCCATCGTATTTTCATGATATGGGCACTTATTATTTTCCTTTATCAACTTATTTCAATTAAAATGCCACAAATAAGTTAAAAAATTTGTATCTTAAAAATTAATATAATTATAGTATTTTGAATAATGAACACCTTATGTATGCGAAGAAAATGAGCAAAACGAATATGCAAATATTTGACCACCATATTATATTTATACAAAAATACGCATGTATCCCGAGTAATAATTCTATAGCACTTGTACTGTCTTGCAATGGGTATCTTACAGAAATGCATTGTAGCAAAATAAATTATGTTGCAACATTTTTTGAGTTCGATTCATATGTTAACTTATGTATATGGTACATCACTGGAAGAGACGTGAAAGGATATGGTCACATGGAACTAGACACTCAGAGGACTCTAGTGGACAGCCCAAGAAAATTTAAGAATTTCTTTTAAATAATCGAAAAAAAATCATAACATTAAAGAAGGAATTTTCTTAAATTGAAATAATGTGAATAAATATGCGAAACTTTCACACAAACATACACAAAAAAAAAAACGATCAGAAATCTAAATAATGATGTGTTTCTGACGAGGTATAAAATATATAACCCACCAGAACAGGAGAACATATGAAAGAAGGAGCACTGCAGCAGGCCTGCTGGTCCAAGCTAATTAGATCCAGCTCTCGCCCACCCACACCCACTCATGCACTTGTCTAATATATTTTAAAATATTCAGCAGGTTTTAGCTTCAATGAAGGTATTCGGAAGTTTGTTCGTGTTGAAATCGAGTCCACACTAGGCAGAACACAACGATAATGGAGAAAATCTGAATGTTTAGTAGCTGGATAGCAAGTGATATAGAAATAATGAATTAGACACATGTGCAACATCTGGGTATTTTTACTTGTAGACGTATCGCTATCCAGTGACTTTATCAATATATTAAATGGACAGAATATGAAGACAGTAGAAATATATAGAGTAGACAGTGGAAGATGAGGTCAGTCCCCCAGCCTAGAAGCAGGTGAAGAGCACCGTGATCTTGAAGAATCTAGTGTTGAATACCACTGATATACAAAAGATGGTAAGACACACAGGCAACATTTAGGCATCTTTATTCCGAGACGTTTCGCCTACACAGTAGGTTTTTCAGTCGAGTACATCTTCAAGGGTGATGGACTGATTACATCGTCTTCACATCTCTACTGCTCCTGACTACTTTCTGTACTCGACTGAAGAAGCCTACTGTGAGAAAGTTATAATACAGATTCATATTGACTTGTAGACGAACCAATGATGTCTAAATTTAGGAAAAACATTAACGATGCAAAAACAGTTCGCATCAACAGGCATAGGTACGATAACTGGAAAGAGTCAGCCGATTGAAAGAAGTGAAGCCAGGACACATTTTAACATATACTACCGTAACATCATCACTATTCGCAAGTGCACTGTAGAAATCCATCTTCTTACACTTCCAAATTATCATCTGCCTTCCATCTTCCTTGTTATACTACTTTTCTTTCTTACTCCTCTGAATCATCCAATGTTCCTCCTGCTCCTAATCCTCATCCAATAACGACCACTACAACTACTACTACTACTACTACAACAACAATTACTATTATTGCTACCACTATCACTACTACTACTACCACACTGCTACTATTGCTATTGCTAATACTGTAAATAATTCTACTACAACTACTGCTACTACCGTATTCAAATATGTATACGGTTACGACTAGGACTACGACTACTACTATGATTAGTGGAACTCTTCTTTCTCCTGCTCTTCCAGTTCCTGCTTCTGGTGCTCCTCCTCCTCCTTTTTCTCCTACTCCTTTTTCTTCTCCTCCCTTTCCTCCTGTGATTCCCCTCCTTCTCTTCCTCTTCCTCCTCCTCCCTCTCCGTATTCTCATCACACTGGAAGGTCAAGCAACACGTCCATTTTGTGGCCTCTAAGGCAATGTTATTGCACCAAGCATAATATTTCAAGTGGGAGAGCCAGCAGTCTCATAAGTTGAGACGCTACTGACCCACACCTCGTAACTAACATACTCAGAGTTGCAGTTACGAATTATTTATAATTCACTCTCCTGAAGTTAATCCCTTATCTGATGGGTTCAGTACACTACTGATCCTGCGAGCACAAGTTCTGATCCTTCATGAAGATTTTTGTTTGTGTTCTAGGTGTGATTTGTTTTTCACAGGCTTTGTTTGTTGTGTTCAGTTAAGGCTACATGTTGTATTTGCACCATCAGAGTCTGCTTTCCAGTTTAAGGTTGACATCTTGCCAAGGTTCTGCACACAACTGGTCTGCTTTATCACTACAGGTGCTTCTTGTATATTGAGGCTGCCTTGCTAGTGATGCCTGCTCAACACTTGTCTGTTTTTGCTGTGAACAGCTGTATACAACACTTTACCTGCCATGCTGTGAGCAGCTGTATACCACACTTTACCTGTCTTAATGTGAGCAGCTGTATACCACACTTTACCTGTCTTACTGTGAGCAGCTGCATACCACACTTTACCTGCCTTACTGTGAGCTGTTTATCACAATGAGGCTGCCTTACTGTGAGCTCTTGTGTACCATGCATAGACTGCCTTGTTGCGAGGTAATATGCTCCATATTGAGGTTGCTTTGCTGTGAAATGCATCCTTGCTACTGAGAGGTGCCTGTAACACTAAGGTCCTTGAGTGCCGTAACACTAAGGTATGCTGAGGTGCGTTAACACACTAAGGCTCTGTGAGAGGTGCCGTGTAACACACTAAGGCTACCTTGCTGAGAGGTGCCGTGTAACACACTAAGGCTACCTTGCTGAGAGGTGCCGTGTAACACACTAAGGCTACCTTGCTGAGCTTTGTTGTGTAACATACTGAGGCTACCTTGCTGAGAAGTATTGTACACCACACTGAGTCTGTCTAGCTGAGAGGTATTGTATACCACACTGAGTCTGCCTAGCTGAGATATATTGTATACTACACTGAGTCTACCAAGCTGAGAAGTATTGTATACCACACTGAGTCTGCCTAGCTGAGAGGTATTGTACACCACACTGAGTCTGTCAAGCTGAAAAGTATTGTACACCACACTGAGGCTGCCTTGCAGTGAGGAGCTATGTACAACACTGAGGCTGCCTTGCTGTGAGCGGTTGTGTACCATGGTGAGGCTGCCTTGCTGTGAGCGGTTGTGTACCATGGTGAGGCTGCCTTGCTGTGAGCGGTTGTGTACCATGGTGAGGCTGCCTTGCTGAGCTGTGTTGTGTACCATGGTGAGGCTGCCTTGCTGTGAGCAGTTGTGTACCATGGTGAGGTTGCCTTGCTGAGCTGTGTTGTGTAACAGTGAGATCATCAAGGATGTAGTATCCGTGGCACAGACTAGCAACATATTTTTAATAATATTAAGAATTGAAGGAAGGGTTAAAAAAAAGGACATAATGAACATTATTATGAATGAAATAGTTATACCTATAGTATACCTGGAGAGGGTTTCGGGGGTCAACGCCCCCGCGGCCCGGTCTAGGACCAGGCCTCGTGGTGGAGCAGGGTGTGATCAACCAGGCTATTAATGCTTGCCGAGCGAAAATTGACGTAAGAGCCACAGCCTGGCCTGTCCAACACCTAAAGTCAGTAATCCCTCTTATGTATGCTGGGAGGCACTTGAACGGTCTTGGGTCCCGGACACGTATTGTGTTGTCTCTCAGTGTACTCGTGGTGCCCCTGCTTTTCATTGTGGGAATCTTGCATCTCATGCCGAGTCCTTTGCTTATAATTATAGGGAGAGATTTACGTGTGCAAGTTTGGTACTAATCCCTCTAGGATTTTCCAAGTGTATATTAGCATGTAACTCTCTATCCTGCGTTCCAAGGAATACAAATCAAGGGACCTCAACCATTCCCAAGTAATTTAGGTGCTTTATCGTACTTATGTGTTCCGTGAAAGTTCTCTGTACACTCTCCAGGTCAGCAATTTCCCCTGCCTTGAAGGGGAAAGTTATTGTACAGCAGTATTCCAGCCAAGAGAAAACAAGCGATTTGAAGAGAATCATCATGGGCTTGGCGTCCCTAGTTCTGAAGGTTCTCATTATCCATAATTCCGTTTTTCTAGCAGTACATAAAATTTGCCACAGCATCATTGACACTATATAAAGGAACCACCCTCATGGACAGTGTCAAGGACACTGTAGCAAGATCAGTGCAGCAACTGCAACCCATAAAAAATACATATCAATGGCAGAACTAAGAACAACACAGTGTATGTAGCGTTAAAGTCTTTCTCGTGATTTTATATTAGTTGTTTCTTTATTGAGAGTCAAAGGCAGGCATTTATAAGCCTTCTAAATAATTAGGAAAGGGTCTAGCATGCTGATGATACTGTTCTTATGGGAGATTCTAAAGAAAAGTTGCAAAGATTAGTGGACGAGTTTGGGAGAGTGTGTAAAGGTAGAAAGTTGAAAGTGAACAAAGATAAGAGTAAGGTGATGAGGGTATCAAACTATTTAAATAAAGAAAAATTGGATATCACATTGGAGAGAGGGATTATGTAAGAAGTAAATGTTTTCAGATATTTGGGAGTTGACGTGTCAGCGGATGGGTTTATGAAGGATGAGGTTAACCATAGAATTGATGAAGAAAAAGGTGAGAGGTGCGTTGAGGTATTTGTGGAGACAAAAAACGTTATCTATGGAGGCAAAGAAGGGAATGTATGAAAGTATAGTGGTACCAACACTCTTATATGGGTGTGAAGCATGGGTTGTAAATGCTGCAGCGAGGAGGCGGCTGGAAGCAGTGGAGATGTCCTGTCTTACAGCAATGTGTGGTGTAAATATTATGCAGAGAATTCGGAATGTGGAAATTAGGAAGAGGTGTGGAGTTACTAAAAGTATTAGTCAGAGGGCTGAAGAGGGGTTGTTGAGGTGGTTTGGTCATTTAGAGAGAATGGATCAAAGTAGAATGACTTGGAGAGCGTATAAATCTGTAGGGGAAGGAAGGAGGGGTAGGGGTCGTCCTAGAAAAGGTTGGAGGGAGGGGGTAAAGGAGGTTTTGTGGGCGAGGGGCTTGGACTTCCAGCATGCGTGTGTGAGCGTGTTAGATAGGAGTGAATGGAGACGAATGGTTTTTTGGGACCTGGCGAGCTGTTGGATTGTGAGGAGGGTAACATTTAGTGAAGGGATTCAGGGAAACCGGTTATTATAGATTTTGCTGGACTTGTGTCCTGGAAATGGGAAGTACAATGCCTGCACTTTAAAGGAGGGGTCTGGGATAGTGACAGTTTGGAAGGACTATTCTAAACTGTGGTATCTGAGCGCCTCTGCAAAAACAGTGGTTATGTATGAGTGAGGTGAAAGTGTTGAATGGTGATGAAAGTATTTTCTTTTTGGGGATTTTCTTTCTTTTCGGGTCACCCTGCCTCGGTGGGAGACGGCCGACTCTTTGAAAAAAAAAATATAGGTATATATATATATATATATATATATATATATATATATATATATATATATATATATATATATATATATATATATCTTTCTTCTTTCAACACGTCGGCCGTTTCCCACCGAGGCAGGGTGACCCAAAAGAAAAAACGAAACTCTCTCCTTTTACATTTAGTAATATATACAGGAGAAGGGGTTACTAGCCCCTTGCTCCCGGCATTTTAATCGCCTCTTACGACACGCATGGCTTACGGAGGAGAGAGAGAGAGACAGACAGAGAGAGAGAGATCGTAGTCAGCAGGACTCGATTCTGCTACTGGGGCGGACAAGATTCCCAGGCAGCGCTCTTATCCACTTGGCCATCACAAATGCCACATAGGCTGGGCAGCCTGGTTCACAAGCCATGTTTTTTCCCAGCCCTGGCACGTCAGTGAGCCACAAGCATGGATTCAAACTATTTCAATCTCCTGTATGTTCTGACCTCTCAAGCTATTTTTATATCAATGCACCACGCAGAAACAAGCAGGTATATACAGTGAAAGATCGCAGTCAACAGGACTCGATACTCCCTACGAAAGCAAAAGACTCGGCAGACGATGCAACATCCTCCCAATGAAAAGCAGGTTGTCTTCAAGCAGGCACTGGACAGGCACCTAAAGTCGGTACCTGACCAGCCAGGCTATGGTTCGTATGTTGGACTGCGTGCTGCCAGCAGTAACAGCCTGGTTGATCAGGCCCTGATCCACTATGAGGCCTGGTCACAGACCGGGCCGCGGGGGCGTTGACCCCCAGAACTCTCTCCAGGTAAACTCCAGGAAAACTACTGCGGGGGCGGACAAGATTCCCAGGCAGCGCTCTTAACCACTCGGCCACACAAATGCCACATAGACTGGGCAGTCTGGTTCACATGCCATGTTTCTTTCCCAGCCAGGGCACGTCAGTCTCCCCGCCAGGGCACGTCAGTCTCCCCGCCAGGGCACGTCAGTCTCCCCGCCAGGGCACGTCAGTCTCCCCGCCAGGGCACGTCAGTCTCCCCGCCAGGGCACGTCAGTCTCCCCGCCAGGGCACGTCAGTCTCCCCGCCAGGGCACGTCAGTCTCCCCGCCAGGGCACGTCAGTCTCCCCGCCAGGGCACGTCAGTCTCCCCGCCAGGGCACGTCAGTCTCCCCGCCAGGGCACGTCAGTCTCCCCGCCAGGGCACGTCAGTCTCCCCGCCAGGGAACGTCAATCTCCCCGCCAGGGCACGTCAGTCTCCCCGCCAGGGCACGTCAGTCTCCCCGCCAGGGCACGTCAGTCTCCCCGCCAGGGCACGTCAGTCTTCCTGTCGACAAGGCATTGAAAATCTCTAAAACTATCAGCCAGAACATGGAGTCAGGTCTGGAATAAAATCGAAAGAAATGTCATTTATAATATAATTGACATCCACAGAAAAAGTATTCTTGTGCATATTGTCGCTAAATCGTGGAAACGTACCTCCAGGTGGCTTACCTTCCAGAATTAGAACTGAATTATTAGTTTTAGATATCATATCTAATTGATTATCTATCATGTCAGTATATGGCAACTCTCAACCTATGATCAAAAAACTAAACGAGAAAACAAAAGTCAATTAACGCTGAGTGTTTGTAATATATCGTTGAAGCTCTACCAAGAAAATTTAGGAAATACAAAAATAAAGATATTAACAAGTTAAACAAATATTCAAATATTCCACGGAAGGGAAGGTCCTTGAAAATAGTGAGAGGATTTTGATCCATGAAACTGCAACTGTGCTTCGATTTCTTGAATGGAGTTGAATCCCTTCCAGTCCCTCATGTGCGGTATAAACCCCTACGGATTTAGCTCCCATTTCGCAATCATTTGTTTCTCCTTTCCAGTCCTTGGATTCGATCCCTGGACCTCACTATTTGTAATAATAATGTCGACTACAATAAATTTTTAATCTTCCGAAATATCAAAACCAAACGTCGATTCTTCAAGATATAAATCTTAAATCAACAATGTATACATTGGTATACATGGGCAGTGTATAATAAGGAAATTCATGCATACTTAATAACTCCGTCTGGATCATGTATTCACTAATGACAACTGAACGGATTATGGATATAAAGGGAATTACCCTTCATTAAATATCACTTGAATACCAACTTAATATAAGACGAGACGTTGAGTTTTCAAACACTTGTTGAGTAGTAATGATGTGGGAGTGATGACTGAGGTAGAGGTGATGGTGGAGTGATGACTGAGGTAGAGGTGATGGTTGAGTGTTGACTGAGGTAGAGGTGATGGTTGAGTGATGACTGAGGTGATGGTTGAGTGATGACTGAGGTAGAGGTGATAATGGAGTGATGACTGAGGTGATGGTGGAGTGATGACTGAGGTAGAGGTGATGGTTGAGTGATGACTGAGGTGATGGTGGAGTGATGACTGAGGTAGAGGTGATGGTGGAGTGATGACTGAGGTAGAGGTGATGGTGGAGTGATGACTGAGGTAGAGGTGATGGAGTGATGACTGAGATAGAGGTGATGGAGTGATGACTGAGGTAGAGGTGATGGAGTGATGACTGAGGTAGAGGTGATGGAGTGATGACTGAGGTAGAGGTGATGGTGGAGTGAAGACTGGGGTAGAGGTGATGGTGGAGTGAAGACTGAGGTAGAGGTGATGGAGTGAAGACTGAGGTAGAGGTGATGGTGGAGTGATGACTGAGGTGATGGTGAAGTGATGACTGAGATAGAAGGGATGGTTGAGTGATGATTGAGGTGATGGTGGAGTGATGATTGAGGTGATGGTGGAGTGATGACTGAGGTGATGGTGGATTGATGACTGAGGTAGAGGTGATGGTTGAATGATGACTGAGGTGATGGTGGAGTGATGACTGAGGTGATGGTGGAGTGATGACTGAGGTGATGGTGGAGTGATGACTTAGGTGATGGTGGAGTGATGACTGAGGTGATGGTGGAGTGATGACTGAGGTGATGGTGGAGTGATGACTTAGGTGATGGTGGAGTGATGACTGAGGTGATGGTGGAGTGATGACTGAGGTGATGGTGGAGTGATGACTGAGGTGATGGAGTGATGACTGAGGTGATGGTGGAGTGATGACTGAGGTGATGGTGGAGTGATGACTGAGGTGATGGTGGAGTGATGACTGAGGTGATGGTGGAGTGATGACTGAGGTGATGGTGGAGTGATGACTGAGGTGATGGTGGAGTGATGACTGAGGTGATGGTGGAGTGATGACTGAGGTGATGATGGAGTGATGACTGAGGTGATGGTGGAGTGATGACTGAGGTGATGGTGGAGTGATGACTGAGGTGATGGTGGAGTGATGACTGAGGTGATGGTGGAGTGATGACTGAGGTGATGGTGGAGTGATGACTGAGGGTGATGGTGTGGAGTGATGACTGAGGTGATGGTATGAGTGATGACTGAGGTGATGGTTGAGTGATGACTGAGGTGATGGTTGAGTGATGACTGAGGTGATGGTTGAGTGATGACTGAGGTGATGGTGGAGTGTTGACTGAGGTGATAATGGAGTGATGACTGAGGTGATGGTGGAGTGATGACTGAGGTGATGGTGGAGTGATGACTGAGGTGATGGTGGAGTGATGACTGAGGTGATAGTGGAGTGATGACTGAGGTGATGGTGGAGTGATGACTGAGGTGATGGTAGAGTGATGACAAAGGTGATGGTGGAGTGATGACTGAGGTGATGGTGTAGTGACGACTGAGGTGATGGAGGAGTGATGACTGGGGTGATGGAGTGATGACTGACATATAGATGATGGTTGAGTGATGACTGAGGTGATGGTCGAGTGATGACTGTGATGGAGTGATGATTGACGTAGAGGTGATGGTCGAGTGATGACTGAGGTGATAGTGGAGGGATGACTGTGATGATCGTGGAGTGATGACTGAGGTGATGGTGGAGTGATGACTGAGGTGATGGTGTAGTGACGACTGAGGTGATGGAGGAGTGATGACTGGGGTGATGGAGTGATGACTGACATATAGATGATGGTTGAGTGATGACTGAGGTAAAGGTCGAGTGATGACTGTGATGTAGTGATGATTGACGTAGAGGTGATAGTCGAGTGATGACTGAGGTGATGGTGGAGGGATGACTGAGATGATTGTTGAGTGATGACTGAGGTGATGGTGGAGTGATGACTGAGGTGATGATGGAGTGATGACTGAGGTGATGGTGGAGTGATGACTGAGGTGATGGTGGAGTGATGACTGAGGTGATGGTGGAGTGATGACTGAGGTGATGGTGGAGTGATGACTGAGGTGATGGTGGAGTGATGACTGAGGTGATGGTGGAGTGATGACTGAGGTGATGGTGTAGTGATGACTGAGGTGATGGTGGAGTGATGACTGAGGTGATGGTGGAGTGATGACTGAGGTGATGGTGGAGTGATGACTGAGGTGATGGTGGAGTGATGACTGAGGTGAGGGTGGAGTGATGACTGAGGTGATGGTGGAGTGATGACTGAGGTGATGGTGGAGTGATGACTGAGGTGATGGTGGAGTGATGACTGAGGTGTTGGTGGAGTGATGACTGAGGTGATGGAATGATGACTGAGATGATAGTGAAGTGATGACTAAGGTGATGGTTAAGTGATGACTGAGGTGATGGTTAAGTGATGACTGAGGTGATAGTTAAGTGATGACTGAGGTGATGGTTAAGTGATGACTGAGGTGATGGTTAAGTGATGACTGAGGTGATGGTTAAGTGATGATTGAGGTGATGGTGTATGATGACTGAGGTAGAGGGGATTATGGAGTGATAAGTGAGTTAGAAGTGATGGTGGAGTGATGAGTGAGGTAACAGTGGTGACTGAGTGATGATTGATGAAGCAGTGATGGTGATATTGGTGACTGATTTAGTGACCTTTGTGGTAATTGTGTCAGTAGTTGTGATGAAAGAGGTAGGATCGGAGGTTGTGTGACTTTTGTCACTTTATAACAAGTGGAAAGTTACCAGAGTGTTACGACAACCCTTACTGACCTTCATCATCCAGTCTACTTTGAAGACTTCTTTGAGTACTGAAGATGCTGGGGTTCTGGAGGGAGACTCAGACACCTTTAAGGATGGAAATAAATGGTATAAAATACCGACACAATGGAAAATAAACACATAAGCAGTATATCGTGATCCTTATTGACAAGTTGCCACGCAGTGCTTTATCGAGTCACAGACAGATCTACCTGTAGATCTGTCTGTGACTCGATAAAGCCCACTGCGTGGGCGAAACGTTGTCAATAAAGGATCACATTATACTGATTATGTGTTTATTTTTCCACCTTTAAGGATGTTGGAGTACTGGAGGGAGACCCAGATAGCTTTAAGATGTTGAAGTATTGGAGGGGAACTCAGTCACTTTTAAGGATGTTGGAGTACTGGAGGGAGACCCAGACACCTTTAAGGATGTTGGAGTACTGGAGGGAGACCCAGACACCTTTAAGGATGTTGGAGTACTGGAGGGAGACCCAGACACCTTTAATGATGTTGGAGTACTGGAGGGAGACCCAGACACCTTTAAGGATGTTGAAGTACTGGAGGGAGACCCAAACACCTTTAAGGATGTTGAAGTACTGGAGGGAGACCCAGACACCTTTAAGGATGTTGAAGTACTGGAGGGAGACCCAGACACCTTTAAGGATGTTGAAGTACTGGAGGGAGACCCAGACACCTTTAAGGATGTTGAAGTACTGGAGGGAGACCCAAACACCTTTAAGGATGTTGAAGTACTGGAGGGAGACCCAGACACCTTTAAGGATGCAGGAGTGCCGAAGTGATATCGAAACACTTATGACGATGTTGGAGTGTTGGAGGTAGAGCCAGACACCTCTCAGTATTGGAGTGCTCGAGGTAGAGCCAGACACCTCTCAGTGTTGGAGTGCTGGAGGTAGAGCCAGACACCTCTCAGTGTTGGAGTGCCTACCGACGGCTCACTGGCATCGATCCCGCGATGCCTGGCCACACTCGCGTGCACCAGCAAGGCGTGCCGCTCAGTTTGCTGTCTTACGACATCCAGTCTACCCTGCTGATGTGTCGTCTCTGCACGGGCTATGGTTCTTCGCCTCCTATCACCACTCCTGTTTCATTCTAGTATTTTCTTCCTTTCAAGTAAATATGCCCATTTGTTTGCCAAGTACGCGCGCTTTGTCTTAGGAAGGATGACACGGTCAAGGGCATGTCATTTACTAGGTGGTAGAGGTGATGTAATCCTTCATTCAGGTAGCAATCACATACTAGTGTACTCCATCCAGCGCTTTATTTGCCGCCTGGCAGAAAACCTGCTCAACTAAGCTTATGTCAACATATTATACACTCGTTCTTCCTCTTTCATTCACCTTGCCTGCTCCTGTAAACACTTAGCTCAGTCTCTCTCATTTCTGCTGGCCTCGTTCTTCCTACAGTCACGTCACCTGTTTTTTTATTTTTTGTAATATTTCCTTGATTACTATTACCTAACTCTGTTTTCTTGGCCGCTGTTATTTTTAAAATTCCTCGCACAGCTTGTAACTACTGTGCTCTTTTCTCCTGGATCCCTGCTCTATACTATTATATGAAGGAACTCTTAATGTTGCAGCTGTAAGCCCCTAAAATAGTCCATGTACTCTCTCACAGTGTACTCAACATATAGTAACAATCATTGTTGAAACATCATTGTATTATGTCCAGTTGTTATTTTGACCACAGGTATTGTGTTTCAAAAAAGTGCTATGCTCATCTTGGGTATAGTGTTGACCCAGGTGATGTGTTGACCTAAGTTGTCGATATGACTTTCGATGATTTCAGGTATTGTTTTGTTGTGTTGACCTTGCGTGTTGTGATATCATGGTGTTCTGTTGCTATCCGGATCTGTATTTTTTAAGTGATAAATTAACCCAGGTCTTGCGTTGATCTCAAGTGTTGTGCTGACAACAAGAGTTATGCTGACCTCTTCCACTGTGTTGACACAAGTTACTGAGATGATCCTCAATGTTTATGTTAACCTTTCTTTTTATGTTATCTCCAGGGTTTGTATTGATTAGATGTGCAGAAATGCCTAAAGGTATTGTGTTTACCCCAGGAGATGTGATAACTTCTGCTGTTGTGTTGGACTCGTGTTGTGCTCCGACAATATACTTCTACATATAAAAGATCTCTAGGCGCCTTGGTCACGTAACGTATTAGTCACGGTTCTATGACGTCCGTTCATTAACGTGAGATGCGTTTCTGGTAACGCTGTAATGTTGTGTTAACAGCAGGTTTTCCGTTGACTTTACGTATTGTTTAAAGTAAACGTATTGTGTTGGTCTCAGGTGTTGTGTAGACGTCTGTATCAGGTATTTTGTTGACCCACAGTGTAATATTGACCAAAGGAATTGTGTTCAACTCAAGTGTTGCTGAAGGAGGATCTTCGGGTGTACATTACACCCAACATATTACGAGAAGTACTTATTAGTTTCTTAACATCAGAAAGCATATCTAGGGTTAACTAATCTCAGAAGTGCTGTTAGAAATCACAATTTTTTAGATTTCTCCACACTCCATTTGTCAGGTTTATAATTGAGTATACAGCACATTCTTGGACTCCCCACCTGGTCAAGTATGTACAAACCTATAAGAGCACCAGGGATTTGCAGCAATACTATTCCTAGAGCCGAGAAAATTTAGTAATGAGGAAAAAATATATATATGACGAGAAACTGACGTCTAGAGAAGGACTAGGGAGACATGTCTACGATATATTAGATTCTCAAAGAATTTGCCAGAGCAGATATAAGCAGACTTTTTCGAAAAACAATGCACAGGGGCGAAGGCTGAGAGGTTGAAGCAAATCACCCTGATGAACAATAGAGACGTAAGTAATATTTTTTAGTCTCAGATAAGTAAGTGGAATGACCTTTCCCTTCCCCTCTCTCTCTCTCTCTCTCTCTCTCTCTCTCTCTCTCTCTCTCTCTCTCTCTCTCTCTCTCTCTCTTACACAGGGTTTGACAAGGTTAGGTTAAGGATCACTAAATTTATTGAAAAGCTATTTACAAGTTAAGGAGTCCTAACTTTATTGACAAGCTAACAGCTGTTACCAACATCAGCTCATTTGAAAGCATTTTTATTGTTATGAAACATACAAATAGGGAACAGGATGAAGTTGGAGCCATCTGTGGGCCACTATTTTCATTTGATCAACTGACTTTATCTCATTGATATCATTATGATGTACAAATGTGTTCCAGACTCGAGTCATCCTGGGGATAAATGATCTCAGATGAAGTGATGTTCTGGAGAAGGGTACAACCAGAGTGAAGTTGCTGCTTTCTGCCCGTCTTGTGGTATAGAAGCTTGCTTCTCGCTGTCCTCGAAGTGGAGCCAAGTGTGGCAATTTGACAATGTTGGCCTTGTACATAACAGTAAGGCCGCCCACATCTCTCCTGTGTTGAAGGCTCTGCTGAAATGCCAGATCTATTCAGGACGGGCCCAGGCGAGAGATGACACGTCTTGCTCTGTTCTCTACTCTGTCAAGCAGTCGTAGATGAGAGGGGAGGCAGGCAAACCAAGAAAATCTAGCATTCTCACAGTGTGAGCGTTCTTATGCCTCATACAGAATCTTGCAACCCCTACTGTCAAGCAGATGCGAGATACGACGAAGTGCTGTAAGCTTCCTGGCAGCCTTGTTTGCAAGATTTACTACGTGGTTCTTCATGGTCAGTTTGGACTCAAATTTCCCCATAAGTATATTCTTCTTCCCCAGGTACCAACACTCTCCCATTCATACTTACTTCTGCTCCGGCATTACCATCATGGTGCCTAGAGACCATCATCATTTGTGTTTTCTCAGGTGCAAATGTTACCTGCCATCGGTTTCCCCAAGCTGATATAGCTCTTAGCTGGTGATTGATGTAGCTTAGAGCAGCTGACATTTCGTCTCTTGGATAAGTAAATGTCAGAGTACAGTCGTCTGCATATGCATGGGATTCTGGGATGAGATGAACAAGGACTACATTTGCCTCTTTCCAGAGAGAAGACCATTTACACTGTACTAGGCAGTGCTGAAAGATGCGAGTTAGAGGTGCTACTAGCTGGTCAGCACATCTTCTCAGCAATCTTGGGCTCAACTTGTCTGGGCCCACAGCCTTTTCTTGCTCAAGCGATTTAAGAAGATGCACCTCCTCCTGCCCTATTGTCACCACTGACAGTTTTGACACAGTTCTTCGTCACATACTGCCGGTGAGGGATGTGGTCTTGTTGTAGATTAAGGATGTGTCCAGTGAAGGCATTCACTTGGTTGTCAACATCCCCTTGGAGAAGAACATTCCAATCGGTGGTGGGGAGCTCAGAGCAAAGGGCTGGCCAATTACCTCTTACCTCTTTCACATAGCCAGGTTGTGCGTGTGTGGACTCATCACCTCGTTCTGTTGGGATCTTAAGTGTCGTAAAATCAGCCTCTCTCTCTCTCTCTCTCTCTCTCTCTCTCTCTCTCTCTCTCTCTCTCTCTCTCGTATGTTAACACATTAGAGTTATAAATGGACATAGAAACAAATTTTATTATCATAGACATTTTGCTTTTATAATTTTCTTCTGCAAAACATATATGTATGTGTACACAACCCTGGTTATTGCTGGTCCTTCATGATAATGTTTTTGTGGACAGAGTCATCAGGAGTGATTACATAACTTTTCATAATTTTTTGCAATTTTGTATTTTGTACCTAAATTGTATAGCCAAGTTAATGATAATTATGGAACCCTTGCTCTGATGAATGATCATTATCATGGTGTAAGAGTGATAATTTTATGCTGGAATATGAATTGACAAAAATGTGCAATTTGCAGATTAATTTTCCCTTTAGCAAAATATTGCATCAAACGCATCATGGTTTGCGAAGCGAATTTTTCACTAACAACAGTCTGAGTGATCAGTTAAAGAACCTAATTTTGTAAATAAGGCCAATGCTTCGTAAAATAATTATAATCGAATTTCAGCTTTTCGAGTAATAGGTGAGATTGGAGTTGGAGGCATTATACGTGGTAATCATAGGCTCTGCCCACTCAATCGTCAAGATATCAAAGCAATTCGCAACTACATCACAGGTAATATTACCAAATGCCCAAGTTAATGTGTCAGCTGCAAATTATATTTGAAATGAAATCTATCAAATACAAACGGAGTGATCGGGTATTGCTTATACCTCTCTAAATCCTGGTTAGAATGCAGGAGTCAGCACATGCTAGATCTCCGCTTCGATTCTCGCTTATACCAATAATAATAATAATAATAATAATAATAATAATAATAATAATATCTTTATTTCTACAAGTACATGTACAAGGTATACAGGCTTAGCTGGCATCAATGACATACTACTATATAGAAAGCCGCTTGTTATGCAGAGCATTTCGGGCAAATTAGGTCAGTTTTGTCCCAGGATGCGACCCACACCAGTGGACTAACACCCAGGTACCCATTTTATACTGATGGGTGAACAGGGACAGCAGGTGTCTTATGGAAACACGTTCCTAATGTTTTCCAGCCGTACCGGAGATTCGAACCCCGAACCTCAGCGTGTGAGCTGAGTTCGCTAGCGATCAAGCTACTTTTAAATCGTTTTTTTTTTTAGATGTATTGGTATGTCTTAGAGGAACAAGAGTTATATCTGATTTTGCAGAGTATTACTAGGAAATTATTCGCAATAACAAAAACGTTTTTAACTTAATAACGATTTATCCTCTTGGCTTCAAATATTCAAGGCTGGTTCACTGTCCCAATAAAGGATTAACGATCGATAAAGGATTAATGATTAATTTCCAACAAGTTAAATGTACAGGAATATGATCCACGCCACTATTAATGAATATTAAAATTTATAAAAGTCTCTACTGACTGGACTAAGACATTCAACACTAGAGCATCCAAGTTAGATGACGGAGGAGAGCATTAGATCGAATGAGGTAGGGAGGTAGGAGACGCCAGGAAAACAATTGCAAAGTTTTGATGATGTGTTGATTGGAACACGAAAAGCCTAGAGCTTTCATTCAATCCCCCTTGTGTGTGTTTTTTTTATCTTGTATCACTTGTTCGCCAGGTGTGTGAGGCTGTTGGTAGAATGAAAGGTAGTAAAACAGCTGGGATTGATAGGATCAAGACAGAAATGTAAAGATAATGTAGGGATAGAGTTTTGAAATGGTTTGTGCTTTTGTCTAAAAAATATATGAGCGAGTGGAAGGTACCTAAGGATTAGCAGAGAGCATATATAGTTACCTTGTGTAAAGACAAAGGGAAAGACAAAAGGAACGAAAGAGAGTGTAAGATTACTGGGAAATAAGCCTGTTGAGTATATTGGTAAGGTGTATGGTAGAGTTATTATTGAAAGATTTCAGAGTACGACGGAGAGCAGGATCGGTTTAGGAAGGGAAGGGGACGTGTAGACCAAGTATTTACAGTGCAGCATGTAAGTGAACATTATTTAGATAAGCGTAAAAAGGTTTTCGTTGCATTAAAGGATTTGGAAAAGGCATATGATAGGGTAGATAGGGGAGCAATGTGGTAGATGTAGCAAGTGTATGGAATAAGTGGTAGGTTACTGAACTCAGTTAATAATTTTTACGAAGATAGTGAGGCTTAGTTTAATGTATGTAGGACAAAGGTGGATTATTTCCCATTAAAAGTAGGTCTTAGGCAGAGGTGCGTCATGTCACCATGATTGTTCAATATATTTATAAATGGGATTGTAAGAGAAGTGATTGCTCGGGTGTTGGCAAGAGGTGTGGGATTAAAAGATAAAGAATCTAACACAAAGTGGGAGTTGTCAGTTTGTTTTTTGCTGATGACACTGTGCTTGTGGAAGATTATTAAGAGAAGTTGTAGAAGTTGGTGGACGAATTTGGGAGGGTGTGTAAAAGAACTTAAAAGTGATCATTTCAAAGAGCAAGGTGATGAGGATAATAAAAAAACAAGTAAAGGAAAGATTGGATATCACATTGATAGGAAGGAATATGGAGGAAGTGAATGTTTCCAGTTATATGGAAGTGTACTTGTCAGCAGATGAGTCTCTAAAAGACGAGGTTAACCATAGAATTGATGAGAAAAAAATAGTTGAGCGCTGGCCATGGAAGCAAAGAGTATAAGAGTATAGTGGTACCAGCGCTCTTATATGGGTGTTAAGTTTGGGTGGTGAATGTCGCAGCAAGGAGAAGGTTAGAGGCAGCGGAGACGTCGTGTCTGAGGGTAGTGTGTGATGTAAATATTATGCAGAGAAACCGTAGCATGGAGATTAGGAAGAAGTGCGGTGTTTCTAAAAGTATTATCCAGAGGGCTGAGGAGGGGATGTTGAAATGGGTCGGACATTTAGAGAGGATAGAACAAAATACAATGATTTGGAGGGTGTATATATCTGTAGTGGAAGGAAGACAGGAAAGGGTCGTCCTAAGAAGGGTTGTAGGGAGGGAGTAAAGGAGGTTGTGTGAGAGGGGCTTGGACTCCCAGCAGGCGTGCGTTAGAATGTTACGTACGAGAAAGAGGAAGCAAATGGTTCTTATGACTAGATGTGCTCTTGGAGTGTGAGGAAAGTAATATGTATGAAGGGTTTAGGGAACCCAGTTTGCCAGACTTGAGTCCTGGAGGTGGGAAGTACAGTGCCTGCGCTCTGAAGAAGGGGTGTAGATATATTGCAAGTGGGCTAAAACAACTTGGGGTCGATTCCGGCTAGCCGCAGTTTGTTATTGCTAAAATACCACTTGTCCATGGTAGCATTAATATGTGTACTGCTTGTGAAGGCTGCTATATCAAACGGGAGTAGAATGAAATTAGCTGTGAGCTCCACACACCCACGTGTGTCCTCGCATCATGAAACTTGCCCAGTGATACTTGGTATATGATTTTTGCAGGATTGATGGTGTAGTGGTTAGAACGTCGTGAGTTTCACTTGCTTCCCAGGAGGTGGGCTAAAACAAGACGGGTTCGATCCTGGCTAGATGCAGTTTGTTATAATATATATATATATATATATATATATATATTATATAATATATATATATATATATATATATATATATATATATATATATATATATGTCGTGCCGATTAGGTAAAACTGGTCAATTAGCAAGAACTCATCTAAAATTAAGTCCTTTCTAAAATTTTCTCTTATACGTTTAAAGATATATTTTTTATTCATTTATGTTAATGTAAGAATTTATAATTTTGTACCAAGAGAAACTTTGAAAACCTACCTAACCTTATTACAACAAGCGCAATTTAATTTAGCCTAACCCAACTAAATATATTTTAGATACGTTAACATTAATTTAATAATAAACAAACACAATGAAATATATTTTTTTCGTTATGTTCAGAATGATTTTGGCGAAATTATTGCATACACAATTTTTCACTTGTCTTATATGGCAAGGTGAGCGTTGCTATTTAAGCCAAATAGCAAGTTTTACCTAATCGGCACGACATATATATATATATATATATATATATATATATATATATATATATATATATATATATATATATATATAATGTCGTGCCGAATAGGTAAAACTGGTCAATTAGAAAGAACCTATTTAAAATTAAGTCCTTTCTAAAAATTCCTCTAATACATTGAAAAAATATTTTTTCATTATGTTAATATAAAAATTAATGATTTTGTACCAAAAGAACCTTAGGAAACTTACCTAACCTTGCAATAAAAAGCTAAATTTAATTTAGCCTAATCCAACTAAATATGTTTTATATAAGTTTACAATAATTAAATAATAAACTAAATGAAATACATTTTTTTTCGTTAGTTTCAGAATGTTTTTTGCTAAATTATTGCATACACAAATTTTAACTTGCCCTATTCGGCAAGAAGTGCGTTCCTATTTAAGCCAAAATACCATTTTAACAGAATTGTTTTTCTTTTCAATAACTAATGAATGTTTTTCATACATAATGCAAGAGAATTTAAATGCATCTTTGACAAAAAAAAAAAAAAAAAAAAATACTGAAAACTCGCGCTGTTAATTGCGTTCTTAATATTTACAGGTTTACTAACCACTAGAATTTTACATTTTCGGTTCATTTTTTGCTACCACCATTTTTTTGTTTTTTCTAAAGAACGCCTTATCCGACCAGCTTAAAAATTTCATTGCTGCTGTTCTGTGAATATGGCAAAGTTTGTGTATCTTTCCACATGCGTCGGTGCCAGATAGGCAAAGTTATATAGCCCATTCCTGAAATTTCTTTCCATTCAATTAACAAGAAAAAGCCTCTTCTGATCGACTTCAACCCTGGTGTGTGTTTCTTAGAAGAGAGTCTTATATTGTAGTGTGTAGGTGTCAGTTTATTAATTTCACATTTAAGGGATAAGGCATTATTCTCCATGAAATATTTTGACTGTTTTATACTGCTTTTATTGTTAATGGCAGATGAATCTTACTGGAAGAAGAATTCTCCATGAGTTCGTTCTGATTTGAGGGAAATTTACCAGCATTCTGTGATTCGCAATATGGAATTGTGTGATTTCTTGCAATAACTAGAGAATGCTTCTTCTCGTTGGTTTTGTACTTGTAGGACTGGTGAGTTTTTCTTAACAGAATGTTGTTATTGTCCTGTGTAAATCACAATTTAGTCATTTTATTAAACAAAGTATCGTGAGGATTTCCATTTAGTAAGAACAAAATCCATGGTCTGAAGTGCTTAAAACCAGACTCATTAATTAGTTTAATAAACGATTGTATTCTACAAGTTCATTTTCTATCCGTTTAATTTGATACGATAAAATTTTTAATAATTTTTTAAATCGTTGGATTTCAGTGATAACTGCAGAATGCTTCATTTTGTTAGCTTCAGAATTTCGACATTTGCATATCTTGGACGCAGATTCAATATTTCAGTGCGATTAGCATCCTCTAATTTAGTTGATGTTATCAGCAAAAATTTTGAAGTATCTTAATTACTCTACTTTAACACTAAGAAATTTGCCAATCAAGCCTAGAAATATAACAGATGTATCCAATGATTCAAAACACATGTCACGTATTTTCTCTGCAGTTATCATTATCTAATAAGGAAATTTATTAATGTTAAACCTACAACCAATATTATTTTCTAAGCTAAATTTATAATATATACATCTCCTTGAATTTGTATTGATAAAGCCACTGGATGGTGAAACATCTACGATAAAGATACCCAGATGTAGATAACTAGCCCAGTTAACACACTGGCCATTGAGGTTTACGGTTCACCTGTCATGGGTTCAAACCCCACCCGTTCCTTGATTTGTTTGCAATCGTATTATTACGATTTTGTGATTTTTTCTTTTCAGATGCTATGATTTATTATGTGTCCTCTCATATTGAGTGTTGTCAAAATAATTGTATTGACTTCCGTGAAAAATTAAGAAAATTTAATGTCTATGAAGTGCGATACATAACAAGTGAACAACTTATGTACTATATAAATAAATATACACAAACATATACACACTGAGGTACTGAGTGTGCCACCTACCATAATATTCAACACATCCCTTGAAAATGGGCAGATACCTGAGGTATGGAAGAAGGCCAACGTAGTCCCCATCTTTAAAAAAGGAGACAGAAAAGAGGCACTAAACTATAGACCGGTGTCACTTACATGTATAGTGTGCAAAGTCCTGGAGAAAATCATCAGGAAAAGAATGGTGGAGCACCTCGAGCTGAACAAGATAATAAACACCAGACAGCACGGATTCCGGGAAGGCAAATCCTGTGTAACAAACCTCCTAGAGTTCTATGATAAAGTAACAGAGGTAAGGCAAGAGAGAGAAGGGTGGGTTGATTGCATTTTCCTGGACTGCAGGAAGGCCTTCGACACAGTTCCTCACATGAGATTAGTAAAGAAGTTGGAAGAACAAGCATGTATAACAGGAAGGGCACTGGAATGGATCAGGGAATACCTCACAGGGAGGCAACAACGGGTCATGGTGCGTGATGAGGTATCACAGTGGGCGCCTGTGACGAGCGGCGTACCGCAGGGGTCAGTCCTAGGACCAGTGTTATTCTTGGTATATGTAAACGACATGACGGATGGGATAGACTCAGAAGTGTCTCTGTTCGCAGATGATGTGAAATTAATGAGGAGAATCACATCGGAAGAGGACCAAGCAGGACTTCAAACAGACCTGGACAAGCTTGACATCTGGTCTAGCAACTGGCTTCTCGAATTCAATCCCACCAAATGCAAAGTCATGAAGATCGGAGAAGGACAAAGAAGACCGCTGACAGAGTACAGGCTAGGTGGACAAGGGCTACAAACCTCGGCAAAGGAGAAAGACCTTGGGGTGAGTATAACGCCAAGTACGTCTCCGGAGGCATATATCAACCAGATAACTGCGGCAGCATATGGGCGACTGGCAAACCTAAGATTAGCGTTCCGTTACCTAAACAAGGAATCGTTCAAGACACTGTACACCGTGTACGTCAGGCCCATACTAGAATATGCAGCACCAGTCTGGAACCCACACCTGGTCAAGCACGTAAAGAAACTAGAGAAAGTGCAAAGGTTTGCGACAAGGCTAGTTCCACAACTCAGGGGTCTGTCCTATGAAGAAAGGTTGAGGGAAATAGGACTAACAACACTGGAGGAAAGAAGGGTCAGAGGAGACATGATAACGACATACAAAATACTGCGGGGAATCGACAAGGTAGACAGTGACAGGATGTTCCAGAGAGGGAACACAGAAACAAGGGGACACAACTGGAAGCTGAAGACTCAGATGAGTCAAAGGGATGTTAGGAAGCATTTCTTCAGCCACAGAGTAGTCAGGAAGTGGAATAGTCTAGAGAAAGATATAGTGGAGGCAGGAACCATACATAGTTTTAAGACGAGGTGTGATAGAGCTCATGGAGCAGGGAGAGCAGAGACCCAGTAGCGGACAGCGAAGAGGCGGGGCCAGGAGCTGAGTCTCGACCCCTGCAACCACAATTAGGTGAGTACAATTAGGTGAGTACATATATATTTACGAGTATAAACATGCACATGTATTGTATGATGTTTATGATAATTCCATGTTATAAATATCGGTGATTCCCTTAACCCATTAGTAACTGTACCATTAAAATTTACGTTCACGTTTATTTTTCATATATGTTTACTTTAAACTTTTACATAGCTGGTAGCTAGGCGACTCATTTAGTCACTAACAGCAGAAACTACAGTGCGTGTGGTGTTCACTGCAAAGATATACTATTCACTATAAACAACAATATTAATGTAAACCAGAAGTCCAATCCTGGATTTCTAGGATCTCATCATGCTAAGCAGAGAACAGTCGTCTAAGGGAAGGTTACATCAAGAACCATCTAAAATAAATATCGAAGAAAAATACCAGGATTAAAGATCTACATATACGATGAACCCATAGAATGCCAGATTAGAGGAATTTATATTGATGGTTGATGAATGGCTTATTTCAGGAGTAAATATATTAAAATAGTTGTCATTTGTTTGCTTTACAATCCAAATGGATAGTATTAAAGATGTCAGGTTCACAATTAGTGCCAAAATAAGCGAAGTTACTAAAATGAGTCTGTTAAGTTAGAAATTCAGTTAGATTTATGATAATGATATTCTATATTTTTCTGAAGTTAAGTATATAATTAATATAGGATTAATTGATATGATTACTTATAACTGTAAATACATTAGTGGCCACTATATTAGGTACACCTGATCGTTAATGCATATATCTAATTAACAAATCACGTGGCAGCACCTCAGTTTCTAACAACATGGTTAAGAGGTTCAGATGTTGTTCAGGAGAAACATCAGACCGTGGAGTAATTGTTGGTGCCAGGTACGGTGGTTTCAGTATCAGAAACTACTGATCAACCTGGGATTTTCCGCACACAGCGGTCTTGAGTTTACAGAGAATGGTGTATAAAACACAAAACATACATTGTGGGCAAAAACGCCTTAAATTTGATAGATGGTAAGGAGAATGGCCAGATTGGTTCAAGCTGACAGGTACGTGACAGGAACTCAGATATCCAAGTGTTACAACAGTGATGTAGCAGAAAACATCTCTGAATGCACAACACATCAAACCTTGAAGTGGATGGGAAGCGTTTGCATAAGACCACACCGGGTTCCACTCTCAGCTAAAAACAGGAAATTGAAGCTACAGTGGGCACAGGCTCACCAAAACTGGACAGCTGACGATTGGAATAGCTTCTGCTTGAGCATGCAGTTGTGATGGAAAGGGAGATTCGCAGCATGAATGTGCAGTCAACAAGCAACAACTACATGGTGCTATCATGGCAACATGGAGCAGAATATCTAAGAAATACTTCAAGCACCTTGTTGAATACATGCCAAGAAAAAATCAGGCAGTTCTTGAAACAAAGGTGGCCCTACCCAGTACTAGAAGGATATATGTATAGATACAACTATAACTATACAACTATAAATATAAAACTATAACTGCATCAATCACTATAACTGTACCTCTCACCATAACTATTACTATTATTATAATAATAACTATATATTTAGAAAATATAACTATCTATAATTATATAACTATAATTTATGACAACTTGCAACTACCACTTATATCGACCACTTACTGAGTTTATTCAAAACATGTCAAACAATGCATGAAACTATCAGTTTCTCACATACGACTGTATGGGTTAGGTTGGGTTAGGTGTGGATAAGTTAAATTGTTGTCTATGAGCAAAATTAACCAACTGTATGAATCCTTGGTAAAGAAAAGTAAATCCATGCTGGAGTGTATATCTTTCTTTCTTTAACTTGAGTTTGCTTTATTTCCTCTAGTAAAGATTTATGTATCTTTCAGTTGAGGAGAGAACAGGATTCGTTTAGTAATAATGGAAGAGATACTAACAATATGTTAGGTAAAAGGGCACATATACACTAATGTGACATTTTATTTTGGCATGGTAAAGCAGTCTCAATGACCACTTGCGTAGTCGACAGGCTTTAAACCCAATAAAGCAATCAACAATCCTAGTTCCAAACTTTTGTTTTAACAATTCTAAATATCCGTTTTAACGTCTCAAATCATTTTTAATTATATTTATCCATCAATAATTCTTTAATCACCTCCTTCCCTCACACACTATAATTCATTTTCTTCACATATTTCTTCGCTTTCTCAAAAAAATCTCTTAACGTCCGCTTCAAGAATTTTGCAAGTCTCATTAATTTTAAAGTTAAATCGGATCCACGGAGGAGATTCTTATCTTGGGAGACTTTATAAAGCCTGTGTTGAGTTGTCTGAGACACAGTAATTCTCTCAAAGTATTGTTCAAACTTTTCCGCCAGTGCTTACACAGGGACGCCCTGATACACAGAGCGAAAATATAAAATTAATACCGTGAGAAAACAAAACAAATATTTCAGTACACAACAATTCACTGAATGCTATAAAATAAGTAATTTTGCAATGATGAGCTTTGCATTAGACAGCCTACCACCACTCAGGCATATGTTGCCAAATAAAAATATTGTAAGTCCTTCAGTAATGATTACAGCCTCACTAGTCACTCCTAAAGATAGGCAATTAGCAAAGAATAGGAAACATATGTACGAAAATTACTTATCATAACTAAGGGAAAGTCGACCTCGTGAGCAACAAGAGTTGCTCAAAGAATCAGTGAAGCAGCTCATGAAACCTGTAACACGAGATATCTCGGGATCGTTTTCTTACATTATTTTAAAAAATGTAAGTATTTTAGCTAAAAAATGAGTTTTGTCAGAAAAGCATCAAACCGCTCTAAAATTCTCAACCAAGTCTTAAGTATGGTAGGCTGGTACCAACCTTTATCCATCTGCTTCGCCCAGGACGCGACCTACAACACTGGACTAGCACTCAGGAAACTTTTTCCTGCAGGGCGAACATGGGTAATGTATAAATAACAAAAAAGGCACAATACCGTGACTGGAACAATACACACACAACCCGCACATAGAAAAGAGGAGCTTACGACGACGTTTCGGACCATTTACAAAGTTACTTTGTAAATGGTCCAAGTCGGACCGAAACGTCGTCATAAGCTCCTCTTTTCTATGTGCGGTTTGTGTGTGTATGGGTAATGTGAAAAAATAAACCCATAAGCAGTATAATGTGATCCTTTATTGACAACGTTTCGCCCACGCAGTGGGCTTTATCGAGTCAGACAGATCTGTCTGTGAATCGATAAAGCAGTTGAAGAGCTTATGTGTTTATTTTTCCATTGTGTCGGTATTTTATACCATTTATTTACATGGGTAACGTACATACGAAGACTTGGTAAAATGTCTTGCGCTGATTGGGAGTCAATTTCGGGTCTTTTTTGGTTGTGAGTCGAAAACTCTCCCACTGAGTTGAAAGGCTTCTCGTGATTCTTTGACTTTATTATCTTCCCTCAGGCAAATTAGGACATTGCATACGTAATTGCTCCCAGTAGCTTACACCTTATTCTCTTTTATTCTGGTCATAAAGAGAAATATAGACAGACTGACAGACAGACTGACAGATAAACACACAGAGAGACAGACAAATAGACTGACAGATAAACAAGCAAACAGACAGACAGACAAACGGACTGATAAATACACAGACAGATAGACTGACAGATAAACACACAGACAGACAGACAGATACTGGTAACTTGAAGGGACGACAGAATAAACAGAAAGGCGAACTAAAAGTAAAAACAAAACAAGGTACTTATTAAAGGTAAACTGAAAATATATTATTTTCAAAATAAAGTTTCGTTTAAAAGCTAATGTTATGAATTTACACATTAAAAATCCTCGGGAACAACACAAAAGTGCCGGTTTATTAATATAAACTTTTACCATTTTCTGCTTTCAAATAGTTTACAGTGAAAACCTTTAATACGTGTGAAACTTAGAGCTTATAATTTAATAATACTTTGTTGCATCAGCTGACCTGGAAGGCAAACTGTCCCTTAAATAGTCACTCTCCTTCAAGGCATCTTTTTCCGTGTGGCGCATATATGTTAAATTCATATATAAATATATATGTCGTGCCGAATAGGCAAAACTTGCCATTTTGGCTTAAACAGCAACGCTCTTCTTGCCTAATAAGGCAAGCGAAAATTTGTGTATGCAGTAATTTTGCAGAAATCATTCTGAACCTACCGAAAAAAAAAATATTTCACTCTATTTGTTTATTATTAAATTATTGAAACATATCTAAAATATATTTAGTTGGATTAGGCTAAATTAAATTGCGCTAGTTATATATATGTCGTGCCGATTAGGTAAAACTTGCGATTTTAGCTTAAATAGCAACGCTCACCTTGCCATATAAGACAAGTAAAAATTTGTGTATGCAATAATTTCGCCAAAATCATTCTGAAAATAACGAAAAAAAATATATTTCATTGTGTTTGTTTATTATTAAATTAATGGTAACGTATCTAAAATATATTTTGTTAGGTTAGGCTAAATTAAATTGCGCTTGTTGTAATAAGGTTAGGTAGGTTTTCAAAGTTTCTCTTGGTACAAAATTATAAATTCTGACATTAACATAAATGAAAAAAATATATCTCTAAATGTATACGAGAAAATTTTAGAAAGGACTTATTTTTAGATGAGTTCTTGCTAATTGACCAGTTTTACCTAATCGGCACGACATATATATATATATATATATATATATATATATATATATATATATATATATATATATATATATATATATATATATATATATATATATATCGTGCCGATTAGGTAAAACTGGTCAATTAGGTACCTTACCCTCTTCCACACATTTATTAAATAAAGGCACCAACCACTCCAAAAATTATATCCCCAACTGTTTTTAACATTTCTATCTTTATCCCATACATCCCAGTTGCCTTACCCCCTTTCATTCTACTCACTGCCTCACGAACTTTTTCCACACTCACAACTGGCTCTTCCTCACTCCTACAAGATGTTATTCCTCCTTGCCCTATACACGATATCACAGCTTCCCTATCTTCATCAACATTTAACAATTCCTCAAACTATTCCCTCCATCTTCCCGATACCTCTAACTCTCCATTTAATAACTCTCCACTCTTATTTTTAACTATCAAATCCATTCGTTCCCTAGGCTTCCTCAATTTATTAACGACGTATAATTTGAATGCGAAGATTTTCTGGATGGAAACTGAGTACTCCTTTTGAGGTGGAATTAATTTGGTGCCGAGGAAATTCAGGACATCATCGGCTTGTACTCTAGTGAGCAAGAGGTCCACATGCGGACTTAACATCCTTTTATTCGGCAGGTTGATTTCTAGCTTTTTTCAGTGAAGTCTTCTGAATGTATCAAATGTGACTGGGAAAACTTGCTGAGGAAAGGAGACAGAAAACCGCTTAGCCATTGGTTAATGTCTCGAAGGTGTTATTATCATTTAATAGATCACAGCCTTTGATGAAGTAATCAATTTTGTTCAAAATCGTTATCTTGCTCCCTTTGTTTGAATTGATGAGGATGATGTAGTCACTGAATATGAATTATTGTAAAGAAAGACTGCAGGGGAGAGGTAAACCATCGTTGTTGTTGAAACAGTCTTGGATGCCTTCTAACAAAATGTCCTTAATGCAATGTTGGCTAGGTCTTTGTTAAAACATGTGATGTAATCCAGAGAATGTTTATCCATCGGTCTGAGGACGAAGTTGTCCTTGTATGCCTTTCTGTTGATCTTTTAATTTTACAGTTACTTGATAACGTGAGAAATCACGAAAGCACTTCGAATTTCACTATTTTTCAGTGTATATATATATATATATATATATATATATATATATATATATATATATATATATATATATATATATATATATATATGTCGTGCCGATTAGGTAAAACTGGTCAATTAGCAAGAACTCATCTAAAATTAAGTCCTTTCTAAAATTTTCTCTTATACGTTTAAAGATATATTTTTTCATTTATGTTAATGTAAGAATTTATAATTTTGTACCAAGAGAAACTTTGAAAACCTACCTAACCTTATTACAACAAGCGCAATTTAATTTAGCCTAACCCAACTAAATATATTTTAGATACGTTAACATTAATTTAATAATAAACAAACACAATGAAATATATTTTTTCGTTAGGTTCAGAATGATTTTGGCAAATTATTGCATACACAAATTTTCGCTTGTCTTATATGGCAAGTGAGCGTTGCTATTTAAGCCAAAATAGCAAGTTTTACCTAATCGGCACGACATATATATATATATATATATATATATATATATATATCAATGAAACCACGAAACAAGTGGTTTTGAATCATTTACCAAACTGCGGCAGGCGAGGGTTCGACGCCACGACACATTGTCCCGCACAATGTACATGTCACCTTATCAACTCAGCCATCGATCCTTCAAAGATCACGCACCCAGCAGAGCTAGGTGTTGTTCGTGATCCGAGGACACTCGTGGCAGTGGTTTCCTCAATCATTAATTTCAGTCTCGTCCTGTTTGAATACCCGCCTTTACAAGCAGTCTATATAGCAATAAAACCACGAAACAAGTGGCTTTGAATTGTTTACATGTACATTGTGTTGTCTCTTGAGGCGGGACAATGTGTCGTGGGGTCGAACCCTGGAGAATGGAGAATGCATCTCATGCTCGGCATCAAACATAAAATGCTAGTGTGTTTTGCTGAATAGCAGGACTTTCGTTATTGGGCAGTGTAAGTGCAAATCTCTTCATGTTATGCAACATACTAGGCTTGTGATTTCAATTCATTCATTTGTGAACGCCTATTTTGATAAGCTTGGATCGTTAACTGGTAATCTATCCCGTGTATACGGATGTGATGGTTAGGCTGAGTTTGCAGTGTCCATGATATAACTGACTTTTCCCATACCCTCCTGAGAGTTGGTCTTCAAGGCACACTGAACGCTAAAGTCTCTAAGTAGGATAAACTCTGCTTATATTACCCAACTTTCGCAATTCGCGAAAACTGTAAGAACATAACTCATTTGTATTATTATATTGTGACGGTGTTTTATGGTGGTTCAGTCGTGGCTCCTGAGTCCTGTTATTCTTGTAATTTTCTTCAAGAGTTAAAACTTATAGGGTTTATGTTGCAGCCAGGGAATGAGAGACTTGCATATTTGATGAAAAGTAAAGGAGAACAGCTCTGGATCCGTGGATTAAGAGCCCTTTATCGAAGTCAAATCTTCTTGTGTTATTATTATTATTATTATTATTATTATTATTATTACTAGCTGTACCCGGCCAAGCGTTGCTGTGGCTCAGTCTGGTTAAATGGAAAAAAAACAAAAGAGAGAGCGCACGTTTCTACTATGTTTAATTTCACAATGCTTGTAGGTATACAATATTTTTGGTTGTTCCATTGTCTGTGCAGATATAGAGATTATCTAGTTTGCCGACTCTAGAACAAGCAACATATAATTGTCCATGTGAGAAGCAATCCGTGTCTAGATCTAAACCGCACAATTCTAAAGATTGGCCCTGAGCTTTGTTGATGTTGATTGCAAATGTCAATCGAATTGGGAATTGCAATCTCTTAAATTGAAATGGCATATCTGTTGGAATCATATGAATGCAGAATGAGGATATCTTCACCTTTGAAAGGTCCTGTGAGATTGTTGCTTCTACGATGCTGCTCATTAATTTTTTTACTGCAAGCCGCATGCCGTTGCAAAGCTTTGGCTGGTTGATATTTCACAACATGATAATTGGCACGCCGATTTCCAATTGCAGTACGTGCAGTGGCATCCATGGCAGTTCGAGTGAATTCAAAAATTCTGTTGGAAATTAACGACTTCATCTGCTTCCACAACAGTGTCGACGGATTTGTATGTGACTGGCTCGCTTTGAATGTTACACTGAATAATATTGTTAAGTTCGTAGACGTCTTTGTTCTTAGCTGCAAGAATAGATCGTTCACTCAGCCAATCGTGATTCATATAATTGGTTTGAATATTGGGAAATACTTTTTCAACCAATTCTTCTTTTGACCTCACTAAATTGCAGACGTTATGAGGCAATGAAATTCGTTCTGAGGTCAGATCAACCGGCACCTTTCTGTTCCCAATTTCCAGCAATTGATGTGAGAATATGTCAGCTGGTCGATCGTTTTGCAGCTGGACACACATATTTGTAGTTAATTTTAACGTCTTTACGTGTCGCCACAAAGTAGAGTATTTCAGGCAAGCATTTATTTCGTCAGCTGGTGTCGATCGAGGAATTACAGGTAATGTTTGCCTGAAATCTCCTGCAAGCAATATTAATGCATTCCCAAAATGTCTGATGTTTCCACACAAATCTTGCAATGATTGATAAAGAGCCTCAAGCGATTTTTTGTGTGCCATTTTGCATTCATGCCAAACAATAAGTTTGCATTTCTGCAATACTTTTCCCATGCCGGATACTTGGGAAATGTTGCACGTGGGAGTTTCAATGAATTGCATGTTCAAATCGTCGATTTCGTTTAAAGTGATTTTGTTATAGAGCCAGATTAGTATATGTGCGTGTGCCACGTTGAACGCACTACTCGTCCGATCAGCGAAGTTAAGCAACGTTGGGCATGGTTAGTACTTGGATGGGTGACTGCCTGTGAACACCAAATGCTGTTGGCATAAATCTTTTTTTCTTTTCCAGTCAAAGTCTATATAATAGTAGGTATATATAAACAGGCGCGTATTCGAATGCAACGTTGTGTCAAAATTTCAAAGCAATCGGTGAAGAACTTTCGGAGATTTAAGATTTTGAACAAACGAACATTTACATTTTTATTTATATAGATTATTATTATTATTATCAATATAGACGTTAAACCTATTAGGAGCAATCATTGTCTTCAGAAACAGAAGTGTTTCCATAAGACACCTGCTGTCCCTGTCCCTGTTCACCCATCAGTTTAAAATGGGTACCTTGGTGTTAGTCGACTAGTGTGGGTCGCATCCTGGGACAAAACTGACCTAATTTGCCCGAAATGCTCAGCATAACAAGCGCCTTTCTATATAGTAGTACATATATCATTAATGTCAGCTAGGCCTGTATACCTCGTACATGTACACATGGTCTAAATTCAGTTGAGACCATGCGTACAATAGCTTTTTTTTCCATAAATACACTGATATTCAGTGTAAATAGGGATAGCAAGTCAGAGAGCCACTGTAACACGGTCCATGAGTCATGATGTGTGCCCATTGCCAAATAGGAACTAGCTAAAAGGAAGTCTCGAGAGTGACACTTGCTCACAGTTTAGAAATTCGTAATTTTCTTGATAAACTTTGCAGTTTCTCGCAGCTTTCAAGAAAGTAAGTCAGTAAGTAAATCTTACAGAAACTCTGTGAAATATATATGTATTGAACACTAAACAAACGTAAAAATAAACAATGGTATTGAGGGGACACAGAAGTGATAATCACATAAAAGAACGTTAAATTTATTTAATCTGGTTAACCAAATAAAGTCAAACACTCAGATATTTTTTTGATCAGAAGAGACATGATAATCATCCTTTCAGGAAAACACCTCAGCTCTATTAGTTTTAAAGCTGACCAGAAGATTCATTTTTCAAGTTATTACACAGAATCTTATAAATTCTGGGCCTACATATGTTTTATTCTGTGCCTTCATAGCTTAACCAGGTGAAACGTATACATTTCAAGCGATGCATCATACACTAAAGACAGATCCCATTCACAATTGTTATAATTTAACAGGGTAAAGGGCTTAACCCTTAGCAGTCACATAGCGCCTGGGAAATAAGAGGCATTCAAAATTCGATCCCAGAGCCTCTCACCAGCATCAAAGAAAAATAATATATAAGGTAAAATGAAACTTTTTCCAGTACGAGATTAAAAGTTGCTAAATGGCTTCTAAATTCTACATAAAATGTATCTAGCTTCTTCTAAGTAGGATACACGAATGTAGCATTGTGTGTATTGGGAACCAACGCATACAAATACCCCCCCCCTCCTTCCCCGCCCCGAATCTCAGCCAAGATACATTACACAACCATTTAAAATTTGAACCTGATCGAATAGGGCGTTCTTGAGTAATAAACGAACACTTGTGAGAAACCAAACGAAAATGTTGCTGAAAATGTTCCGAAAAATAAGAAAGACTTCCCACGATAAAATTGGAAATAACTTAAAACTGAGATTCTTTTTTATATATTTTCTAGTTTATTTTTCTCATTTACATTCTATTTAAAATTCTCTATAATCCTTTTTCTCATTTACATTTTTTTTTTTTAAATTGTCTACTCATCCCATAATTAACATATATATACATTTATGTACCTAAACGTTAGCAAGGTGTGTGTTAATAAAGCCACTAATAATAAAAGTTAGAAGCCGATCAGAAAAGTCATTCTACAGAAATTGATCTGATTCCAACAATTCATATTAACACCAACTCGGACTGAACTTATGGGGTTAACATTCTTCTTATAGAACCCGTAGTTGATAATGTTATGAAGCCAAACAGAAGAAACATTTTGAGCAAACAAGGATGACCACCATATAAACACTAAAAATTGTCAAACTGGGACAGATGCCATCTAATAGCAACTTGAGCCTTGAGGTCAAGACACCACAATAGTGGTAAAAATTTGATGCCAATACGAGGAGTCATTTTCTATTCATACCATGGATTTGAAGGTTCCAATTTTTTATTTTTACTATATTATTACATAACCAAATTTGCTGAACGCAAACGAAATTTGATAAATAATATCCTGGCCCTAGGATGTAACTTCCATTAAATAATGAAACTGTTCAGAAAAGGTAAACTGATTTTTTTTAATGGGAATAAAAAGTCCTCACTATTTCACAATTAAAATAGTCACATTTTCACCTGCACATCAGAATTTCACTCTCCACATCAGAATTTCACTCTCCACCTTCATCATTTTTGCAACCTTCTCATGAATGTTTGAAGCCTTGCCACTGAGGATTTTGAAAGTTATCTCAGCCATTCCACTAGGCAACCTCTGCTTGCCTTCAAGAGGGAGCTGGACAGATACCTAAAGTCAGTGCCAGATCAGGCCTCGTTGATCAGGCCCTGAACCACCGGGAGGCCTGGTCATAGACCGGGCCGCGGGGACGTCGATCCCTGGAATGCCCTCCAGGTTCGAGGTTCCAGGCTGGGGATGGGTTCAACAACTCTGAACAGGGAACCTGAACATGCATCTTGTTCCAAGAAGTTGGTCCACGTTACAGTACACAATAATCTAGAATCTGAAGCCGATTGGATGAGGCGTTCACTATGAGAGAAATAAAATCTAAAATATGAAAGATGAAAAAAAAATTAGGCACCTTCTTTAAGATCTTAAGATCCTAAATCACAAAGAGAACCAATGTGATGTACGCACTAGTGAACAGAATCCTCTCTGAAAATATAAAGTTACTCTCCCCAGGTGAAACCTCATTTGACAGCATTTCGCTCAGAGGTGCGTCTGGAAGCCTCGCAGATAAGATAATTTGTGAAGCCCTGCCACCATATCTTTAAAATTCTTATGTAATATCTTATCATAAAAACTGGTGCAACCGATAAAGAAAAAAATGATAACAAATTATTTTTCATCCACAAAATGAGATATACTGTATATGACATTAAGGTGTTGAAAATTTCAACTACACATCAGAGTGTGCGTGCGTCTGTGTGTGTGCTCACCTATTTGTGATTGCAGGGTTCGAATCACAGCTTCTGGCCCCGCCTCCTCGCTGATCGCTACTAGGTTCACTCTCACCCTGGTCCAAAAGTTTTATTGTATCTCTTCTTAAAACTATGTATGGTTCCTGCCTCCACTACGTCACTTTCTAGGCTATTCCACTTCCTGACAACTCTATGACTGAAGAAATACTTCCTAACGCCCCTGTGACTCATCTGACTTTTCATCTTCCAGTTGTGACCCCTTGTTTCTGTGTCACAACTCTGAAATATTCTGTCCCAAGCCACCTTGTCAATATCTTTCAGTATTTTATATGTTGTTATCATGTACCCCAATCCCTCCTGTCCTCCAGTATTGTCAGGTGAAGTTCCCTTAACCTCTCCTCGTAGGACAAACTCCTCAGCTCCGGCACTAGTCTTGTTGCAATTTTTTGCATTTTGTTTGACCAGGTGTGGGTTCCATACTGATGCTGCATACTCCAATATGGGCCTGTCGTACACGGTCTACAGTATCATGAATTACTCCTTACTTAAATGTCGAAACGCTATTCTTAGGTTTGCCAGGCGCCCGTTTGCTGCAGCAGTTATTTGGCTGATATGCGCCTCAGAAGATGGGCTCGGTATGATGCTCACCCCAAGATCCTTTTCCTTGAGTGAGTTTTGCAGCCTCTGACCTCTTAGCCTGTACTCCATCTGCGGTCTCCTTTGTCTTTCCAGAAGATTCATAACTTTTCACTTGCTGGGGTTAAACTCCAAGAGCCATTTGTTGGACCAGGCTTGCAGCCTTTTCAGATCCTCTTGTAGGCTTACCTGATCCTTGTCCGCTTGTATTCTGCTCATTAGTTTCACATCTTCTGCGAACAGGGACACCTCTGACTATCCCTTTCGTTATGTCATTCACATATACAAGAAAAAGAACCGGACCTAGAACTGACCCTTGTGGAATCCCACACTGGACACATGCACCCACTCTGACACCTCATCTCCTACCGACACTCGTTGTTTCCTTCCTGTCAATTATTCCCTGACCCATTGCAGTATTTTCCCTCCTATTCCTACCTGCTCATCTATCTTTTCAACCAGTTTCTAGTATGGTACTGTGTCTATACATTCCTCTCTCCTCTCTTACTTCTGTTACCTTGTCATAGAACTCCAATAGGTGTGTGGTGCACGATTTAAATTGCCTGAAACCGTACTGGTTGTCATGGATTAGTCCATGCCTTTCTAGGTGCTCCAACATTTTGTCCTGACAATCTTCTCTATAACTCTACATACAATACCTGTCAGCGACACTGGTCTGTAATTTAGTGCAGCTTCTCCGTCTCCTTAAAAATCGGGACTACATTTGCTGTCTTCCCCACCTCAGGCAATTGCCTTGTTTTGATAGTTTTATTGAAAATTGTTGTTAGTGGCACACAAAGTGCATCTGACCCTCTTTCTGGACCTAAGGAAAAATATTATCTGGGTCCACCTCTTTCAAGGCATCTAGTTTCCCTAGCAGTTTCCTCACCTCTTCTTCGGTTGTGCGCAGTGTGTCCAGCATTTGCTGGTGCACCCTACCACCTCGGTTTGCTAGAAGCTTCTCTGTTCTCCACTGTGAATACCTCCCTGAATCGTGAGCTGAGCTCTTCACATACTTCCTGGTCGTTTCCTGTGAGCTCCCTCCTTCCTTTTTCAGCCTAATTTCCTGGTTCTTGACTGTTCTTATCCTCCTGGTGTGGCTGTATAATAACTTTGGGTCAGATTTGTCTTTTGATACTATGTCATTCTAGTATTGACGCTTGGCTTCTCGCCTTATCCATGCGTATTCATTTCTGTACTTCGGTTCAACTCAGTTTTCATGGGATGGGGCCTTCTATACTTTTCCAAAACTAGCACACTTGCCTTTGTCCTCTCCACACCTCCTGGTAAACTATGGGCTCACTTTGGTCTTCCCGTTGTTTCTGTTGCCCCTTGGTACAAACTTCTTTACTGCATTCTGTGTGTGCACGCGCGCGCGCGCACTCGTGTGTGTGTGTGTGTGTGTGTATGTACTCACCTATTTGTAGTTGCAGGAGTCAAGACATAGCTCCTGGCTCCGCCTCTTCACTGATCGCTACTAGGTCCTCTTTCTCTACATGCTCCATGAGCTTTATCATACCTCGTCTTAAAACTATGTATGGTTCCTGCCTCCACTATGTCACTTGCCAGACTATCCCACTTCCTGACGACTCTATGTCTAAAGAAATACTTCCTAACATCTCTTTGACTCATCTGAGTTTTCAGCCTCTAATTGTGACCCCTTGTTTGTTTCCCAACTCTTGAACATCCTGTCTCTGTCCACCTTGTCAATTCCTCTTAGTATTTTGAATGTCGTTATCGTGTCTTCCCTAACCCTCCTGTCCTCCAGTGTTGTCAGGCCGATTTCCCTTAACCTATCTTCGTAGGACAATCCCCTTAGCTCTGAAACTAGCCTTGTTGCAAACCTTTGCACTTTCTCTAATTTCTTGACGTGCTTGACCAGGTGTGGGTTCCAAACTGATGCTACATACTCCAGTATGGGCCTGACGTACACGGTGTACAGAGTCTTGAACAATTCCTTTCTGAGGTATCAGAACGCTATTCTCAGGTTTGCCAGGCGCCCATATGCTGCAGCAGTTATCTGGTTGATGTGCGCCTCGGGAGATGTGCTCGGTATTATACTCACCCCAAGATCGTTTTCCTTGAGTGAGGTTTGCAGTCTTTGGCCACCTAGCCTATACTCTGTCTGCGGTCTTCTTTGCCCTTCCCCGATCTTCATGACTTTGCATTTGGTGGGGTTAAATTCGAGGAGCCATTTGCTGGAACAAGCTTAAAGCCTGTCCAGGGCTCTTTGTAGTCCTGCCTGATCCTCATTCGATTTAATTCTCCTCATTATTTCTCTGTCATGTCATTCACATAAACCAAAAATAGCACTGGTCCTAGGACTGACCCATGTGGAACCCTGCTCGTCACAGGCGCCCACTCTGATACCTCGTCACGTACCATGACTCTTTGTTGCCTCCCTGTCAGGTATTCGCTGATCCATTGCAGTGCCTTTTCTGTTATATGTGCCTGATCCCTTAGGTTTTGTACTAATTTCTTGTGAGGAACTGTGTCCAAGGCCTATTTTCAGTCCAAGAAAATGCAATCTACACACCCTTCTCTCTCGTGTCTTACTTCCGTTACCTTGTTGTGGCATGCAAAGAGTACGTTATATTTATTTGGCGTATGTACACACTCCCATATAGGCTGCCTCCCCAACCAGCGAACTAGGTGCTAAGGGTTTCACGATTCAGGGGACCCCATCGTTAAATCAGTACCTTGGTTCAGCCAATCATAATGTGCGTCTGACAATGGCGGAGGTGATGTGGTGTCACTCACCTTCCACTATTGGCAGATTCATCCAGCTGCTGGTTGAAGCACGGTGGTCTCTGTCTTTTGGCTGTTATTGTTTACCTTGACTTGCCTTGGTGTACACTTATATTTTATGCTGCTGTAAATAGTGTATATAATGTGCATATATCTGTTCATACTTGGTGAAGGAAAATACAATTTAAAGACTACTGCTGTGTTTGTTTTCGCTGCAAGCTCCCTTTACAGCCACCAGGTTAACAGGACTTCATTACCTGAAGCTGTAATACTTGTCATAAAACTCCAGTAGCTTTGTTACACAGGATTTGCCTTCCATTAATCCGTGCTGGTTGTCGTTTATAAGCTTGTTCCGTTCTAGGTGCTCCACCACTCTCCTCTTGATAATTTTCTTCATGACTTTGCTTACTATACACGTCAGTGACACTGGTCTATAGTTTAGTGACTCATGTCTATCTCCTTTCTTAAAAATGGGGACTACATTTGCCGTTTTCCGTAAATCAGGTAGTTGCCCAGTTTCAATGGATGTGTTGAAAATTTTTGTTAGTGGCACACACAGCATCTCTGCTCCCTCTCTAAGGACCCACGGAGAGATGTCTGGTCCCACCGCCTATGAGGTATCAAGGTCACTTAGCAGCTTCTTCACCTCCTCTTCGGTTGTGTATTTCATCCAACTCTTGTTGGTATATCCCTTGTGTGTGTACTCACCTAATTGTACTCACCTAATTGTGGTTGCAGGGTTCGAGACTCAGCTCTTGGCCACGCCTCTTCACTGTTCGCTACTCGGCCCTCCCCGTTCCCTGCTCCATGAGCTTTATCATACCTCGTCTTAAAGCTATGTATGGTTCCTGCCTCCACTACATCACTTTCTAGACTTCCACTTCCTGACTACTCTATGGCTGAAGAAATACTTCCTAACATCCCTTTGACTCATCTGAGTCTTCAACTTCCAATTGTGACATCTTGTTTCTGTGTCCTCTCTCTGGAACATCCTGTCTCTATCCACCTTGTCTATTCCATGCAGTATTTTGTATATCGTTACCATGTCTTCCCTAACCCTCCTGTACTCCAGTGTTGTCAGACAGATTTCCCTTAACCTTTCTTTGTAGGACATTCTCCTTAGCTCTGTAACTAACCTTGTCTCAAACCTTTGTACTTTCTCTAATTTCTTGACGTGCTTGACCAGGTGTGGGTTGGATACTGGTGCTGCATACTGGAGTATGCAGCACCAGTATCCAGACGTACACGGTGTACAGTATCTTGAACAATTCCTTACTGAGGTATCGGAACGCTATTCTCAGGTTTGCCAGTTGTCCATATGCTGCAGCAGTTATCTGGTTGATGTGTGCTTCCAGAAATGTGCTCGGTATTATACTCACCCCAAGATCTTTCTCCTTGAGTTCGTGTACCAAACCTTCAACTTCTTTTCTGAAACTGTTGTCCTGGGAGAATATTGGGGATGGGGAAGTGGGAGCCCTGGCGAGGGCCTATGGGGGGTTGTGATGGGGTGGGGTTTGTAATGGGGGTGGGGGCAGAGGGAACAGTGTGTGGGTGTTGGTTTAGATTGTTCAGTTGCCTTGGGGTTGTCGTGGTTGGAGTGCTTCTGTGTGTGTTTCTGTAGGGTGTTTGCCCTTCCACCTGGGTCTGGGTTCTTCTGCTCATCTTTGTCATTGCCTCTCGACAAGGTTAGTTCCACAACTCAGGGGTCTGTCTTATAAAGAAAGATTGAGGGAAATAGGACTAACAACACTGGAGGAAAGAAGGGTCAGAGGAGACATGATAACGACATACAAAATACTGCGGGGAATTGACAAGGTAGATAGTGACAGGTTGTTTCAGAGAGGGAACACAGAAACAACCTTCTCTTTTAGTATCATCCTTTCCTCTTGTGTTCTGTCTCGATTGAGGTACACTTTCCAGTTCTCCGGTTTGTCCCTCAGTCATGCTTTCTCCTGCAGAATCATGGTTTGAGCTGATTCTGCCTTGAAAATTACTTTGATAGGCCGTTATCTTTTCCTTGTAAATCACCCAATTCTCCGAAAATTTGTCATCTGGGTCATGTCACCTTCACCTATTGCTTTTATGACACCTTCAATCGTTTTTTTTCTCCTGCTTTCTTTCATTATAGGTTTCCCCTTTAACTTCCTGCAGCCGGTAGACAAAAATTGACCTCTTCCTTTCTTTCTCCCACTGTGTCTCCCTTTACATCCTCTGAGATGTTTTAGTTCCTTCCATTGAAGCGTTCCATCCTTCAATCCCTTCCATGGTTGAAGCCACTGCAGTTATCTGGTAGAGCCCCTGTGTAAGTGTGTGTGTGTGTACTCACCTAGTTGTACTCACCTAGTTGTGGTTGCATGGGTCGAGTCACAGCTCCTGGCCCCGCCTCTTCACTGGCCGCTACTGGGTCACTCTCCCTGCGCCATGAGCTTTATCATACCTCTTCTTAAAGCTATGTATGGAGCCTGCCTCCACTACATCACTTCCTAAACTATTCCACTTCCCGACCACTCTGTGACTGAAGAAATACTTCCTAACATCCCTGTGATTCATCTGAGTCTTCAACTTCCAACTGTGTCCCCTTGTTGCTGTGTCCCATCTCTGGAACATTCTGTCTCTGTCCACTTTGTCAATTCCTCTCAGTATCTTATATGTTGTTATCATGTCCCCCCTATCTCTCCTGTCCTCCAGTGTCGTCAGGTCGCCAGTGTCGTCAGGTCGCCAGTGTCGTCAGGTGTGTGTGTGTGTGCGTGTGTGCGCGCGTGCGTGTCATCCTACAGTCACTAAAACAACGGATATAGTCCAACTCCATAGAATTGTTTACTAATACCACTTACAACCCAAATCATAAAAAAATCTTTGAAAGTTTCTAAGAATCAAGATAGCCAACCACTTACATTCCCAACAATTTCAACCCCCAGGGCAGCATGGGTTTCAAGCAGGCCACACCTGCCTTTCACAACTACTGGACCACTATGAAATGATTCTGACTTCTCTGGATGAAAATCAGAAAAAAAGATGTAATATACAGAGTGCAAAAGCCTTTAACGAGCGCGACCATGTCTTGATACCGCATAAAATGTATGCTAAAAGAACAAGTGGAAAAACGACAAATGGATATTTAACTTTCTCGTTAATAGAACACAAAGAAAAATAGTAAACAGAGTTAATCAGACGCTGCCACAATGAAAAACGCTGTTCAATATATTACAGTACTAACCCCATTCTTTTTGAAATCCCAATATCTGTCAACAGCAGAAAACACCGTATATTCCTTTGCACCCAGCAATAATGGCTACCAAAGTACTAGGAGTTACCACAACACTAGTGATTACATCAGTAGTAGTGGTTACCACAGCACTAGTTTTTACCTCAGCAGTAGTGGTTACCACAGCACTAGTTTTTACCTCAGCAGTAGTGGCTACCACAGTACTAGTGGTTACCACAGCACTAGTGGATACTACAATACCAATAGTTACCACAGTACTAGTGGTTACAACATTAATAGTGGTTACCTCAGCACTACTGGTTACCACAGTTCTTGTAGTTACTACAGTACTAGTGGTTACCACACTACTAGTAGTTACCACAAAAATAGTAGTTACCACACTACTAGTGGTTACCACAATACTAGTGTTTAACACAGTACTATTAATTCCCACAGTACTAATGGTTAACACAGCACTAGTGGATACTACAATACCAATAGTTACCACAGTACTAGTGGTTACCACAGTTCTTGTAGTTACTACAGTACTAGTGGTTACCACACTACTAGTAGTTACCACAGTACTAGTGGTTACCACAGTACTAGTAGTGGTTACCACAACCCTAGTAGTTACTACAGTACTAGTGGTTACCAGGGTTCTAGTAGTTACCATAGCACTAGTGGTTACCACAGCACTACTGGTTACCACAGCCCTAGTGGTTTCCACAGCCCTAGTGGTTACCAGGGTACTAGTAGTTACCACAGCACTAGTGGTTACCACAGCCCTAGTGATTACAACGGTACTAGTAGTTACCACAGCACTAGTGGTTACCACAGCACTAGTGGTTACCACAGCACTAGTGGTTACCACGGTACTAGTGGTCACCACAGCACTAGTGGTTACCACATCACTAGTGGTCACCACAGCCCTAGTGGTTACCACGGTACTAGTAAGTTACCACAGCAATAGTGGTCACCACAGCCCTAGTGGTTACCACAGTACTAGTGATTACCACAATACTAGTGGTCACCATAGCACTAGTGGTCACCACAGCACTAGTGGTCACCACAGCACTAGTGGTCACCACAGCACTAGTGGTCACCACAGCCCTAGTGATTACCACAGTACTAGTGGTCACCACAGCACTAGTGGTCACGACAGCACTAGTGGTCACCACAGCCCTAGTGGTTACCACAGTACTAGTGATTACCACAGTACTAGTGGTCACCATAGCACTAGTGGTCACCACAGCACTATTGGTCACCACAGCACTAGTGGTCACCACAGCACAATTGGTCACCACAGCCCTAGTGATTACCACAGTACTAGTGGTCACCACAGCACTAGTGGTCACCACAGCACTAGTGGTCACCACAGCCCTAGTGATTACCACAGTACTATCAATATGAATCTCACCTTCTTTAGTAAGTAAAGTACAATTTTGCAACACCCATCTTGGTTATCAAACACAGTTTCTAATTACAATTTAGTTTAGCATTAAATGGTAATACCATACGAAGCGTCGTGTCCACTGTGTGAGATTCATCGTCAGGGTCCTCACCTTCCCCAGATCAAACATAGATGGCATTTAACTTCTTTTTTTCACATTTTTCTTTGTTATTCTTTAATTTATAAATATTTATCTTATCATAATAATTATTATTTAAATTTTTATTATAAGGTTAATGATTTTTATCATATTATTATTGTTTTATTGTATTATTATTACTAATATGATTTTTATTTCTACAGGCATTATTATAATTGTGTTTATTGTTCTTGTTATTATAATTCCATAAGCATTATTCACATATGCATTCGGGCCAGAAAATACATTGGAAAGTAGAGTTAAACTGAACATATCCTAGGATGATCAAGAGAGTTGCAAGTCCTTGGAACAAGAGCCTTGCAAGGATTTAACTCTAGAATTTTTCTATTAAAATATTTACTTTTTTTCAATACTTATAAAGTTATTTAGTTTGTACAATTTTTGTTTAATATGAAAACGAGATAAAACTCTTTTATTTCCCCGTTCACCTTCACCTGTAGTTCACCTTACACCTTCACTTGTAGTTCACCTTACACCTTCACCTGTAGTTCACCTTACACCTTCACCTGTAGTTCACCTTACACCTTCACCTGTAGTTCACCTTACACCTTCACCTGTAGTTCACCTTACACCTTCACCTGTAGTTCACCTTACACCTTCACCTGTAGTTCACCTTACACCTTCACTTGTAGTTCACCTTACACCTTCACCTGTAGTTCACCTTACACCTTCACTTGTAGTTCACCTTACACCTTCACTTGTAGTTCACCTTACACCTTCACCTGTAGTTCACCTTACACCTTCACTTGTAGTTCACCTTACACCTTCACCTGTAGTTCACCTTACACCTTCACCTGTAGTTCACCTTACACCTTCACCTGTAGTTCACCTTACACCTTCACTTGTAGTTCACCTTACACCTTCACCTGTAGTTCACTTTACACCTTCACCTGTAGTTCACCTTACACTTTCACCTGTAGTTCACCTTACACCTTCACCTGCAAGTGGTTGCAAGTGGCCTGAGGGACAAAGCTCTTGCTTCACACACTTTGTCCGTGGTTCGATCCCCAGCAAGGGTGAAAACATTAGGCACGGTTCCTTTCACTGGTTGTACCCTACACCTAGCAAGCATGTACTTGGATGATAGCCGACTGTTGCGGGTTGCATCCTGGGGGATCCCATGGGAATAAGACAGACACTTCCTCGATGATGCACTGCCATTCATGGGTAATGATGGGTCAAAACCATCCTGGGTTAAAAATCCAAACCAAATCATATCTAGTTCACTTTGAACCTTCTTCCGAATGTCATCTAACATATTCACCTGAACATCTCCTTACACATTCACCTGAACATTCCCTCACACATTCACATGAACATTCCCTCACACATTCACCTGAACATTCCCTCACACATTCACCTGAACACCCCCTCACCCATACACCTGTAATTTACATATTCACCAGCAGTTTACCTTGTACTTTCACCTGAGTTCACATTGATTATTTACCTGTAGTTCACCTTAAACCTTAACCTGTAGTTCACATTAAACCTTAACCTGTAGTTCACCTTAAACCTTAACCTGTAGTTCACCTTGCACATTCACCTATAGTTCACTTTGTACCTTCACTTGTAGGTCACCTTAATCCTTATTTTGGCTTTTATTTTCTTCTGTCTCTTCTGCTTCTTCTTCTTCTTCCTCTTCTTCCTCTTCTTCATCGTCTTCTTCTTCTTCTTCTTCTTCTTCTTCTTCTTCTTCTTCTTCTTCTTCTTCTTCTTCTTCTTCTTCTTCTTCTTCTTCTTCTTCTTCTTCTTCTTCTTCTTCTTCTTCTTCTTCTTCTTCTTCTTTTTTTTCTTCTTTTTTCTTCTTTTTTCTATCTCTTCTTCTTCTTCTTCTTCTTCTTCTTCTTCTTCTTCTTCTTCTTCTTCTTCTTCTTCTTCTTCTTCTTCTTCTTCTTCTTCTTCTTCTTCTTCTTCTTCTTCTTCTTCTTTTCTTCTTCTTCTTCTTCTTCTTCTTCTTCTTCTTCTTCTTCTTCTTCTTCTTCTTCTTCTTCTTCTTCTTCTTCTTCTTCTTCTTCTTCTTCTTCTTCTTCTTCTTCTTCTTCTTCTTCTTAGTAGTAGCAGTAGTATTTCTATAATTATTATTTTTATAATTATTATTTTTATTTATATTATTATTAATAATACTAATTAAAATAATAATAATAATCAGGGTCAACTGATCAACCTGTTATTCAATCTTTCCTGTTATTTCTAAACAGAATATGATTTAATATAAGCTTAATATGTTGATTATATTATGAAAAACAGATTGTAATTAAATATTTTGAGAATGTCATCTTGCTTACTAAATGTAATACACTTTAAATATATGTTGTCAACACGCAGCTCAGTAATCAGCACAATACATTATGAAACTTTATTTAAGCTTTATATTGGTAATACCCCAGGAAGAGTCGTGTCCACTCTGTGAGATTTATCATCGGGGTCCTCACCTTCCCCGGATCAAACTCAGACCTACATCTTCCTTTTTCACATTATTCTTTGCTATTTTCTTTATTTGATTTATTGTTAATGTTCATATTCATCATCATCTAATTATTATTTTTATTATTATAATTTATATTATCAATTTTATTATTATTATTATTATTATTAATATTATTTTTATTATTATGTATGGAAAGAGTGAGGTACCTAGGAATTGGCAGAGATCATGCATAGTTCCCTTGTATAAAAGTAAAGGGGACAAAAGAGATTGTAAAAATTATAGGGGAATAAGTCTGATGAGTATACCTGGTAAAGTGTATAGTAGAGTTTTTTTTTTTTTCAACAAACCGGCTGTATCCCACCGAGGCAGGGTGGCCCAAAAACAAAAAGGAAAGTTTATCTTTTTAACTTTAGTAATGTATACAGGAGAAGGGGTTACTAGCCCCATGCTCCCGGCATTTTAGTCGCCTCTTGCGGAGGAAGAATTCTGTTCCACTTCACCATGGTAGAGTTATTGAAAAAAAATAAGAGTAAGACGGAGAGTAGAATAGCAAGTGAACAAGGAGGCTTTAAGAAAGGTAGGGGGTGTGTAGACCAGGTGAAACATATAGATGAACAGTATTTTGATAAGGGTAAAGAGGTTTTTGTTGCTTTTATGGATTTGGAAAAGGCGTATGACAGTGTGGATAGGGAGGCAATATGGCAAATGTTGCAGATGTATGGAATTGGAGGTAGGTTATTGAAAGCAGTGAAGAGACTTTATGAGGATAGTGAGGCTCAGGTTAGAGTATGTAAGTGAGAGGAGAGTATTTCTCAGTAAAAGTAGGCAATAGACGAGGATGTGTAATGTCACCATGGTTGTTCAATATATTTATAGATAGAGTTGTAAAAGAAGTGAATGCTCGGGTGTTGGCAATAGGTGTGGGGTTAAAAGATAAAGAATCTAACACAAAGAGAGAGTTGTTACACTTGCTCTTTGCTGATGACACTGTGCTTTTGGGAAATTCTAAAGAGAAATTGCGGATGTTGGTTGATGAGTTTTGTATGGTATGTAAAAGAAGGAAATTAAAAATGAATATAGGAAAGAGTAAGGTGATGAGGATAATAAAAAAAATAGGTAACGGAAGATTGGATATCAGAGTGGAGGGAGAGAGTATGGAGGAAGTGAATATATTCAGATATTTGGGAGTGGACGTGTCAGCAGATGGGTCTATGAAAGATGAGGTGAATCATAGAATTAATGAGGGGAAAAAGACGAGTGGTTCACTGAGGAGTCTGTGGAGACAAAGAAATTTAGCCATGAAAGCAAAGAAGGGAATGTATGAGAGTATAGTTATACCAACGCTCTTGTATGGGTGTGAGGCATGGGTTGTGAATGTTGCAACAAGGAGAAGGCTTGAGGCAGTGGAGATGTCATGTCTGTGGGCAATGTGTGGTGTGAATATAATGCAGAGATTCGTTGTTTGGAGATTAGGAGGTGTGGGATTACCAAAACTATTACCCGGAGGGCTGAGGATTGGTTATTGAGATGGTTTGAACATGTAGAGAGAGTGGAAGGAAATAAAATGACTTCGAAAGTGGATAAATCTGTTGTGGAGGGAAGGCGGAGTAGGGGTCGACCAAGGAAAGGTTGGAGGGAGGGGTAAAGGAGGTTTTGTGTACGAGGGGCTTGGACGTCCAGCAAGCGTGCGTGAGCGTGTTAGACTGGAACAAATTTAGACAAATTATTTTTAGGACTTGACGTTCTGTTGGAGAGTGAGCAAGGTAACATTTATGAAGGGATTCAGGGAAACCGGCAGGCCGGACTAGATTCCTACAGATGGGAAATACAGTACCGGCACTCTGAAGGAGGGGTGTTAATGTTACAGTTTTATAACTGTAGTGTAAGCACTCCTCTAGCAAGATAGTGATGGAGTGAATAATGATGAAAGATTTTCTTTTTTCAGGCCACCCTGCCTTGGTGGGAAACAGCCGATGTGTTGTTATTATTATTATTATTATTATTATTATTATTATTATTATTATTATTATTAATTATATTATATATATTATTACTATTTTTACTGTTTTATTATTAATATTAATATTTTTATTATTTTTATTATTAATAATAATATTTTTACTATTTTTATTAATAATATTAATATTTTTTAAATAATTTTTATTATTATTCATGTCATTAGTATTTACATACCCATTATGGTCACAAAAAACAATGGAAATTAAAGGGTAATTGAACAGTTCCAATACAAAGTAAGAGAGATGTAAATCATTAGAATAAGAGCCTTGTAATGTTTTTAAATCCTTCAGAATAATTTTATTTTTCGAAGATTAAGTTTTTACTTACATTATCTTTTTCCTTAGCACATTTCCCTTCAAAACATAGACAAAAAAATTGTTTTTTTAATTCCCTCTTCTCATTTACTTATATTTTCCATTACACTTTAATCTGAAGTTCTCCTTCCATCTTCTTTCACTAGTACTAAGAGTACTAGTGGTTGCGACAGTACTAGTGGTCACCAGTACTAGTGGAGACCAGCGTACTAGTGGTTACCACTGCACTAGTGGTTAACAGAGTACTAGTGGTTACGCAAGTGTAGTGGTACACAACTAGTGGAACCAAGTACTAGTGGTTATCCCACAGTACTGGTGGTACAGAGTACTAGTGGTTACTACAAGTGCAGTGGTTACCACAGTAACTAGTAGTACCACAGTACAGTAGGATACCAAGAACTAAGTTACCACTACTAGCGGTTACCCATACTATGGTTACCACCCTACTAGTGGTTACCACAGTAATAGTGATTACCACAGTACTAGTGGTTACACCTTACACCTTCACTTGTAGTTCACCTTACACCTTCACTTGTAGTTAACCTTACACCTTCACCTGTAGTTCACCTTACACCTTCACCTGTAGTTCACCTTACACCTTCACCTGTAGTTCACCTTACACCTTCACCTGTAGT
>WNWK01002969.1:112500-185958 GCA_009830355.1 Cherax destructor
CGCTCTTGCATGGATGGTGAATGTTGCAACACGGAAAAGGTTGGAGGCAGTGGAGATGTCGTGTCTGTGGGCAATGTGTGGCGTAAATATAATGCAGAGATCCATTGTTTGAAGATTAGGAGGAGGTGTGGGATTATGAAAACTATTATCCAGAGGGCTGCGGCGGGGTTATTGAGATGGTTTGGACATGTAGAGAGGGTGGAACGAAATAAAATGACTTCGAAAGTGTAAAAATCTGTTGTGGATGGAAGGCGGGATAGGGGTCGGCCAAGGAAAGGTTGGAGGGAGGGGGTAAAGGAGGTTTTGTGTGCGAGGGACTTGGACTTCCAGCAAGCGTGCATGAGCGTGTTAGATAGGAACAAATGGAAACAAATGGTTTTTAAGACTTGACGTGCTGTTGGAGTGTGAGCAAGGTAACATTTATGAAGGGATTCAGGGAAACCGGCAGGCCGGACTTGATTCCTGGAGATGGGAGGTACAGTGCCGGCACTCTGAAGGAGGGGTGTTAATGTTACAATTTTATAACTGTAGTGTAAGCATGCCTCTGGCAAGACAGTGATGGAGTGAATGATGTTGAAAGTTTTTCTTTTTCGAGCCGCCCTGCCTTAGTGGGAAACTGCCGATGTGTTGTTGTTATTATTATTATTATTATTATTATTAGTATTATTATTATTATTATTATTATTATTATTATTATTATATTATACATATTTCTATTATTTTTACTATTTTTATTATTAATAATAATATTTTTATATAATTAATATTATTATTCGTGTTATTAGTATTATTATAAGGAATAGTATTTACATACACATTATGGTCACAAAAGACACTGGAAATTAGAGGGTAATTGAACAGTTCCAATACACAGTAAGATATATTTAAATCCTTAGAATAAGAGCCTTGTAATGTTTTTAAATCCTTCAGAAGAATTTTAGGTTTCGAAGATTAAGTTTTTACTTACATTATCTTTTTCCTTAGTACATTTTCCTCCAAATTATAGACAAAACATTGCTCATTTTAATTCCCTCTTCTCATTTACTTATATTTTCCATTACACTTTAATCTGAAGTTCACCTTCCATCTTCACTTCACTAGTACTAAGAGTACTAGTGGTCACCACAGTACTAGTGGAGACCAGAGTACTAGTGGTTGCCACAGTACTAGTGGTCACCACAGTACTAGTGGAGACCAAAGTACTAATGGTTACCACAGTACTAGTGGTCACCACAGTACTAGTGGTTACCACTGCACTATTGGGTTACCACAGTACTAGTGATTACCACGAGACTAGTGGTTACCGGAGTACTAATGGTTACCGCAATACTAGTGGTTACCACAATAATAGTGGCTACCAAAGTACTAGTAGTTACCACAGTACTAGTAGGTACCACAGTGCAGGTGGTCATCAAAGTACTAGTGGATACCATAGTACTAATGGTTACCACAGTACTAGTGGTTACCGCAATACTAGTCGTTACCACAATAATAGTGGCTACCAAAGTACTAGTAGTTACCAAAGTACTAGTGGTTACCACATTACTAGTGGCCACCAAAGTACTAGTGGATACCAGAATACTAATGGTTACCACAGTACTAGTGGTTATCACAGTACTAGTGGTTACCACAGTACTTGTGGTTATCATAAAGCTAGTGGTTACCACAATACTAGTCGTTACCACAATATTAGTGGTTACCACAGTACTAGTAGTTATGACCATTCACGACAGTATTTGTTACGCCTGCACTACTCGTGTTAACCCCTGCTCTATTTCTGTTATTCCCTGCACTACTCGTGGCATCACCACCTGCTCTAGTGACCATTCCTGCACTACTCGTGGCATCACCACCTGCTCTAGTGACCATTCCTGCACTACTCGTGGCATCACCACCTGCTCTAGTGACCATCCCTGCACTACTCGTGGCATCACCACCTGCTCTAGTGACCATCCCTGCACTACTCGTGGCATCACCACCTGCACTAGTTTCTGCCCCTGGAATACTCGTGGATACACCACCTGCATAACATAGATTTGATATTCACAAACAACGAGGAACTAATCAGAGACAACAATTAAAAAAAAATATACTCTGGTCACAACATAGATGTACAAACGAGTATTAACTCAGGGTTAGGAAAGTGCAGCACTAGTGTAAGAAAAGGGGTGTTGATTATGTTTAATTTCAACAACCATAGAACTGACTGCAAAAAATTAAACCAAGAACTATCCTCCGAAGCACACACGAGTACCCTAAATCCCCACCAGTCCCTGGAGAAGGTGAATATAGAAGCAAGAAGAATACGGGTTACTGAATTGCTAAAAAACACAAATATGTCGCACCAGAGGAAAGATAGTCTTAGTCTGAATTAGAGCAAAACTTAGGATGTCATACATAACGGATGAAGTGCAAAGAAAACCATAGGCCATACAGGATATTGCAAGAAACCCAAAATATTTATATTACTATGCAAAACCCAAGCTAAGGACTACCTGTAGAATTGGACCATTATTGAGAGGAGACCCATATACTGACGATGAACAGAAAATGAGTAAAATTCTAAAAGATCAGTATGATTCGGTATTCAGCAACTCACTAAATCACAGCAAGATAGAGAATGCAGAAACATTTTTCACTCCAGCAGACCAATTAGCTGACAGAACAAATCCCATGGATTTCGAAAAAAGAAATGGATAACATGCCCACTCACTCAGCACCTGAACCAAATTCATGGAATGCCCTATTTATAAAGAAGTCCAGAGTACCACTAGCACGAGCCCTCAGTAGTCTTTGGAGAAAGATCCTAGATCAGGTGAAATATTGGAGGCCTTAAAGAGTGCAGACACAGATACTTTGCATTAGGGAGGTAGAGCACTAGCTAAAAGTTACAGACCGGTAGCCCTAAAAATCTTCGAGTGATGAGACGGCAGATTACAAATTTCATGGACCATCACAACTGGCATAACCTTAATTAGCATGGTTTTAGAGCAGGTCGATCGTGAGGGGGAAAATTTATTAGATAGGAGTGGAAGTATGAATGAGTGGTGGCGGTAGTTTGTTGGGCGGAATCCTTGTTCTGAAAGGTGTGAGCATTATTACCGCTACTCGTCTTCTCCCCCAACCCCTTTCTTCCCCCGGTGGGTGTAGACGAGTGTCCCTGCGACCAGTTGGCAGTCATTTGACTTACGGCTCCCATCAATTTGTAAGTATCCAATCGAATATTGTTTAATAATTTATTTTGTATTTTTGTTTATTCTCATGTGAGTGATTTCTTGAATGGTTTATAGTTTTCTGTTTCATTTTATAGCCTTGATTGTCGGCTCGGGTCATCGTTCACAGGCGAGATAAGAGGGCAGCCAAGATCTAGGAGTAGATCAGACTTAATCGGGCATCAGTACCTAAACTGGATCCCTTCTGCTCGTAGCTGACACGTAGTCATCTTCATACCATCCTAAAGCCGTTCCCCAGTTATCACCCCCACCAAAATTTCATTGTGCGTCACGACTGGTGACTCGACTGCTTCGGTTGGATTGTCAGAGGATCCCAGTACCTCGGTTCTTCAGAATCTCTACTTATATTGGGATCACTCTCTATTTTCTTCAGGTGTCACAACAGTCACGTGACCAGTAACCACACCCCCTTCCCCTCCACATCATCACCGCCTCAGCGTCCCATACCATAATTCAGTTACGTGCCCAGAACATCAGCACGGCACCGCTATATTATTCACTGAGAGAGTTAGAGCTAAGGAAGGGGTAGCAATAATGTTGAAGGATCAGTTATGGAAGGAAAAGAGGGAATATAAATGTGTAAATTCAAGGATTATGTGGATTAAAATAAGGGTCGGATGCGAAAAGTGGGTCATAATAAGCGTGTATGCACCTGGAGAAGAGAGGAGTGTAGAGGAGAGAGAGAGATTTTGGGAGATGTTAAGCGAATGTATAGGAACTTTTGAACCAAATGAGAGAGTAATTGTGGTAGGGGACCTAAATGCTAAAGTGGGAGAAACATGCAGAGAGGGTGTAGTAGGTAAGTTTGGGGTGCCAGGTGTAAATGATAATGGGAGCCCTTTGATTGAACTTTGTATAGAAAGGGGTTTAGTTATAGGTAATACATATTTTAAGAAAAAGAGGATAAATAAGTATACAAGATATGATGTAGGGCGTAATGACAGTAGTTTGTTGGACTATGTATTGGTAGATAAAAGACTGTTGAGTAGACTTCAGGATGTACATGTTTATAGAGGGGCTACAGATATATCAGATCACTTTTTAGTTATAGCTACAGTGGGAGTAAAAGGTAGATGGGATACAAGGAAAATAGAATCAGTAAGTAAAAGAGAGGTGAAGGTTTATAAACTAAAAGAGGAGGCAGTTAGGGTAAGATATAAACAACTATTGGAGGATAGATGGGCTAGTGAGAGTGTAGGCAATGGGGTCGAAAATGTATGGGGTAGATTTAAAAATGTAGTGTTAGAGTGTTCAGCAGAAGTTTGTGGTTACAGGCGAGTGGGTGCGGAGGGAAGAGGAGCGATTGGTGGAATGATGATGTAAAGAGAGTAGTAAGGGAGAAAAAGTTAGCATATGAGAGGTTTTTACAAAGTAGAAATGATGCAAGGAGGGAAGAGTATATGGAGAGAAAAGAGAGGTTAAAAGAGGGTGAAGCAATGTAAAAGAGAGCAGATGAGAGAGTGGGTGAGATGTTATCAGCAAATTTTGTTGAAAATAAGAAAAGTTTTGGAATGAGATTAATAAGTTGAGGAAGCCTAGAGAACAAATGGATTTGACAGTTAAAAATAGGAGAGGAGAGTTATTAAATGGAGAGTTAGAGGTATCGGGAAGATGGAGAGAATATTTTGAGGATTTGTTAAATGTTGATGAAGACAGGAAGCTGTGATTTCGTGTGTAGGGCAAGGAGGAATAACATCTTGTAGGAGTGTGGAAGAGCCAGTTGTGGGTGTAGGGAAGTTCGTGAGGCAGTGGGTAGAATGAAAGGAAGTAAGGCAGCTGGGATTGATGGGATAAAGATAGAAATGTTAAAAGCAGGTGGGGATATAATTTTGGAGTGGTTGGTGCTATTATTTAATAAATGTATGGAAGAGGGTAAGGTACCTAGGGATTGGCAGAGAGCGTGTATTGTTCCTTTGTATAAAGGCAAAGGGGACAAAGAGAGTGCAAAAATTATAGGGAATAAGTCTGTTGAGTGTACCTGGTAAAGTGTATGGTAGAGTTATTATTGAAAGAATTATGAGTAAAACAGAAAGCAGGATAGCAGATGAACAAGGGGCTTTAGGAAAGGTAGGGGGATGTAGACCAAGTGTTTACAGTGAAACATATAGGTGAACAGTATTTGGATAAGGGTAAAGATGTTTTTGTGGCATTTATGGATTTGGAAAAGGCGTATGATAGGGTAGATAGGGGGCAATGTGGCAGATGTTGCAGGTGTATGGAATAGGAGGAAGGTTACTGAAAGCAGTGAAGAGTTTTTATGAGGATAGTGAGGCTCAGGTTAGAGTGTGTAGGAGGGAAGGGGACTATTTCCCAGTAAAAGTGGGCCTTAGACAAGGATGTGTGATGTCACCGTGGTTGTTCAATATATTTATAGATGGGGTTGTAAGAGAAGTGAATGCGAGGGTCTTGGCAAGAGGTGTTGGGCTAAAAGATAAAGAAGCAAATACAAAGTGGGAGTTGTCACAGTTGCTTTTGCTGATGACACTGTGCTTTGGGAGATTCTGAAGAGAAGCTGCAGAGGTTGGTGGATGAATTTGGTAGGGTGTGTAAAAGAAGAAAATTGAAAGCGAATATAGGAAAGAGTAAGGTGATGAGGATAACAAAAAGAATAGGTGACGAAAGATTGGATATCAGATTGGAGGGAGAGAGTATGGAGGAGGTGAATGTATTCAGATATTTGGGAGTGGACATGTCGGCGGATGGGTCTATGAAGGATGAGGTGAATCATAGAATTGATGAGGGGAAAAGGGTGAGTGGAGCACTTCGGAGTCTGTGGAAACAAAGAACCTTGTCCATGGAAGTAAAGAGGGGAATGTATGAGAGTATAGTTATACCAACGCTCTTATATGGGTGTGAAGCATGGGTGATGAATGTTGAAACGAGGAGAAGGCTGGAGGCAGTGGAGATGTCATGTCTGAGGTCAATGTGTGGTGTGAATATAATGCAGAGAATTCGGAGTTTGGAAATTAGGAGGAGGTGCTGGATTACCAAAACGATTGTCCAGAGAGCTGAGGAGGGGTTGTTGAGGTGGTTTGGACATGTAGAGAGAATGGAACGAGACAGAGTGACTTCGAGAGTGTATAAATCTGTAGTGGAGGGAAGGCGGGGTAAGGGTCGGCCTAGGAAAGGTTGGAGGGAGGGGTAAAGGAAGTTTTGTGTGCGAGGGCTTGGACTTCCAGCAAGCATGTGTGAGCGTATTTGATAGGAGTGAATGGAGGCATATGGTTTTTAATACTTGACGTGCTGTTGGAGTGTGAGCAAAGTAACATTTATGAAGGGATTCAGGGAAACCGGCAGGCCGGACTTGAGTTCTGGAGATGGGAAGTACAGTGCCGGCACTCTGAAGGAGGGGTGTTAATGTTGCAGTTTTATAACTGTAGTGTAAAGCACCCTTCTGGCAAGACAGTGATGGAGTGAATGATGATGAAAGTTTTTCTTTTTCGGGCCACCCTGCCTTGGTGGGAATCGGCCGATGTGTTAATAAAAAAAAAAAAAAAAAAAAAAATAATTGTGTACGTATTAGCTTTGAGTCATTAATTACTTATGTATATTTCATTTTTTATTCGTTGCTTCAGGTAGGAAAATATGTTCTACACAAGTTCTACATATTATTTATGAGAAATTATGTGCATGAGGTTCACAGGCATTAACCTGCATTCTTACATGCGTATAATTTGGTCCAGGTACAACTAAGATAATACTGATGTTGCACCTCGGTGATAGGTGGGACTTCAGGTACGGAAGGTCACAACACTGCACCTCCTTCGATGCCCACTCACTCCACCACACCCACTCACTCCACCACACCCACTCACTCCACCACAGCCACTCACTCCACCACACTCACTCACTCCACCACACTCACATAAAGTTGGACCTATTGTGATTATTAATTATCATTTATTAAAACCAGTAACACTGGAAAATTATAGTTGTGAACTGCATATAAGTTTAAGGACTTGATCACCAGAAATGGTTAATTGGGAACACTATCATTATAGACTATTATTATAGAAACTGGATAAGATTTCTCGTCACTTTGATAATATTATCACCATAATTATTTATACCAAAATTAAGACATTAACTTATCACAGTTATTGTTGATAGATCACATACTAATTGGCCAAGGCAATATATACTGCTAATTCATGGTAAGTATACATTACATATGGTGAGCCGCACAGAAGATTTGGTGTCCTCTTATTTTACATCTGTACAACTGTATTATAGTTGTTTCCCGTGGAATTTGAGCATTTACCACAACGGAGGACGCTAAAGAAATCTTTAATACTTGATTCCAACCGATAAATTCATTTTCGGCTTCAATGACGCCCAATTACTCTGTCAATTGCACAACCAGTACTGCATCGCCATATTGTGAGCATCTCTCTCCCTTTTATTCCTCCGTGACGCTGGTTCGAAGGTTCAAATCAGCGTCACAATTTTACACATATCACATTATCTATTTACCTTTATACTCTACATTCAGGAAAATTATAAAAAAAATCCTCATTATTTATAAAATTGTTTATCTTATTATGTTATTGATTTTTTATAATTACCATTTCCATAAGGAGGAAGTGACCTTATCAAATACTCTTTGAGGGTCTGATAGTGCTGTTGAACCTTCACAGTGATTATGCCTGTCACAGCTGCTGAACCACTATGACAGACTCACGAAATCGTAATGAGACTCTCTGACCGCGGGTTCGAACCCCACCCGTGGTATGGTTTGGTTCACTGTGACAGAATTACGGAGGCAGTGCAAGGCGACCAAAATGCGTATGTCATACACACAGATTTTGTAAAGGCGCTTGACAAATGTAATCACAGAGTGAGGGTCATAGGCATTACAGGGAAGGAGGTAGATGGATGTTCGCGTTCCGAACATACAGAACACAAAACGTAGTAGAATACAGAGCAAAATCAAATGTCAGCGAGGTAAAAATCTCAGTTTCCCAAGGCACTGTCCTGGCACCTCTGCTGTTTCTCATCCTCATAACAGACATAGATAAAAACACCAATCACAATTTTATATCATTTGCATGAAAGTCGCTAGCGTACAAGACACTGCAAAATTACAGGAAGATATAAGTAGTGTTTTCTTTCCAGTGGGCAGTGGAGAACAAGATGACGGTCGATGGTGATAAGTTCCAGCTGCTTAGATATGGAAATAGTTAAGAACTCAAGAGGATCACCAAATAGAACGAAAGGAACATGTAAAAGACTTGGGAATATTTATGTCAGCTGATCTTTCTTTCAAAAAACATAATAAGACAAAGATCATGACAGCCAGGAAGATGACGGGGTGGGTAATGAGAACTTTCAAAACAAGGGAAATAATGCCAATGGCTCAGTGTTGGTGGCCCCGTTCAAGGCAGGAGAAATATCAGAGATTTAACAAATAAAGAGATCGTTTACGGCCCACATAGAGCCATTAAAGCATTTAAATTACTGGGAACGCCTTAAAGTCTTGAACATGTACTCACTGGGGCGGAGGAGAGAGAGAGAGAGAGAGAGAGAGAGAGAGAGAGAGAGAGAGAGAGAGAGAGAGAGAGAGTACATGAAAATTTATAACTGGAAAGTACTCGAGGGCCTGGTCCCAAATCTGCACACTGCCATAACAACATATTGGAGTGAGAAATATGGAAGGAAGTGCAAAATAAACCCAGTGAGGAGCAGGGGTGCGGTGGGCACAATAAGGGAACACTGTATCAATATTCGTGTCCTCAGACTATTCAACATCTTACCAGAAGAAAACTGTGCAAGTATCTTTATCTGGTGCCAGATCAACCAGGCTGTGATGGATAAGTGGGGCAGCGGGCCTCCAGCAACAACGACCTGGTTGACCAGGCAAGCACCAGACGAATTTGGCCTATGGCCGGGCTCCGAGAGTAGTAAGACTCTCGAAACTTGTCAAAGGTATATCAAAGGTAAGGTATATCAAAGGAGTGTTGAGAGTTCCTGTGAATGTTGATAGTTACTGTGAATGTTGAGTCACTCTCAATGCTGAGAGTCACTGTGGATGTTGAGAGTCACTGTGGTTGTTGACAGTCATTGTGAATGTTAAAAGTCACTGTGAAATTTGAGAGTAAACTGTAGATGTTAAGAATCACTGTGGTTAGAGTCATTCAGAACATCCGGGAATAGGAGGCTAGTAGGAGGCTAGTAGGAGGCTAGTAGGAGGCTAGTAGGTATTCTCAGTCTAGAAGTAATGAGAAACAAAATACTGACCCCAAAAAAATTAAAATAAAAAATGTAAGGAGAGTTGTAATAAGATGAACATTAATTTTAAAAAAGACTTTATCAACTATTTATACAGATGACGACGCATAAATAAAAATATATAATTACAACAAACATGAATATATGATAAAAATATTTCCTTTTCATGATAAGCAAAAGAAAATATTGAGCTTTTACAGAGAGAGAGAGAAGCAGACAGACAAGGACAGACACAGAGTAACATCAGAACTAATAATGTATCATGCATCTTTCCCGACCATTAGATAGGGTGAGCCACAAAGGAATAGAATGAAAAAGACTGCGAAGTGGAACATTCAGGGGAGAAAGAATGAGAAGCATGAACGTTCATCCCTCGAATTGCGAAAAAAACTATTAATGCCAAAAGTTAAAGAGAGAAGCATCATCTATTTTTGTGCTTTCCAGATAAATGATTGTTAGAACCTCTGGTCACAGACCCTCCCCCCCCTCTCTCCTTAAACCCTACCTTAGGGACCCATCCACTTCTAAATTCCTTTAAGAGACCCAATCATCTCTAAACCTTTTTGTTAGAGAAACCTCTAAGCAACTTTCATAGAGATCCCTCTCCATCACTTCCTAAGAGACCTCACCACCTCGAAACTCTTTTCTTAGAGACCCACCTGCCTCTATACCCTTCCTGAGAGACCCACTGTGGCAGGATAAGATTATATTACTTTTTATTTGGAGTATGTCAAACACCCATATAGGCATGCCTCCTGACCAGCAAATCAGGTGCTAAGAGTTTAACGAGCAAGGGCCCCATCGTTATACCAGTATTTTCGTTCAACCAGCCAATCACAGGGAAGCCCACCAAAGCTGTGAAGCGATGTGGTACACTTGTGAAGCAGCCTTGGTAGACTTATCTTCATAGCTGGTCCCTATAGTTCTCCCCGTGTCTTGTCCTTGCATTCGCCTCATTGTGCATAGCTGTAAATACGATACATAGGCTATACATATACTATTGTAAAATACAAGATTGCTTTGGTGAAGGGAATACAATCATTTACTCTCTGCTGCCTTTTTGCACGTTCCTAAGTAGTTATCGTGTTACAGCAAGGTGTGCAGGCCAAATAGTCCACACATGTGTAGCAAAATAATTCAGAGAAGCTTTACCTAGGCTAGGAATTAATCAAAAACTGTCCACAGTCTATCATCCTCAGTCCCAAAGCGCCATGGAAAGGTTTCACCAAACCTTAAAAGCCATGATGCGTTACGTATTGCCGGCATTTTCCTATTGCTGTTCGCAGTGCGAGAAACTGTGCAGGAACCATCTAGGTACAGTCCTTTTCAGTTGATCTGAGAGGCCAGTACCCATGTTCAAGGAAGGATGGATGGGAGAAGACGCCTGCAAAACACTACAATCTTTCATCAAGGTTGCACGTGGCCTGTCTGTTCGCTAAGGTCAACTTAAAATCTACTCAAAACAACATGAAACAGAAGTATGACAAAACTTCTTACTTTCACTAATTTAACCAGGTAAGTGTACCTGGTTACACATTGAAAGCAAAGTTTATGGGACCGTTACAGATAAATAGAAATCTGATTTGAACTACGTGGCAGCACCTCTTCATAAACCCAATACGGATCAAGTTTGCCACATTAATCAGATTAAACTATTCTTCGAACCACCTAAGGTCACAGTAATGATCTTATCTTCTGTCTCAGACCCTGTGGACGACCCTGATTCCCTGTACACAATATCTGAGGTTCCAATCAAGCTTTCTAACTCAGCTATGCTTCAGAATCCTCGCCACATAATGTCCTCTCCCGACATATTGTCATATGTTCCTGAAAGGCAGAGGCTACTTGAGCAGGAAGTTGCATTTCTGATCGAACATGGATTGGTGAAGGAACCATCCAGCCTCATGTAGGATTCCAGATGTGTACCAACTACCGTAAGGTGAATAAGGTCACCGAACTAGATACTTACCCTCTTCCACGCTTGGACGGTATAGTGGACTTTGTGGGTAAGGCCCCTTTTTTTGTAAACTAGATCTCCTTGAAGGTTACTACCAGGTACCTGTAACAGATAAAGCCTTCGTAATTTCAGGAGGTCACTATCAATATAATGTTTTACCTTGATCCGAAGACATACGATGGTGTGGGTGCCTCTGGGCTAATTTCATTCTAGTCCCCGTTTGGTGTACTAGCCTCCACAAGCAGTATATACATTATTGTAACCACGAACGAGTGGTATTTAATCAAAAACTGCGACTAGCCGAGGACTGGAACCCATGTCGTTTTGACCTAACCCTCCTGTCCCCCAGTGTCGTCAGGCCTATTTCCCTTAACCTTTCTTTGTTGGACATTCCCCTTAGCTCTGGAACTATCCTTGTTGCAAACCTTTGCACTTTCTCTAATTTCTTGACGTACTTGACCAGGTGTGGGTTCCAAACTGGTGCTGCATACTCTAGTATGGGCCAGACGTACACGGTGTACAGTGTCTTGAACGATTCCTTACTGAGGTATCGGAACGCTATTCTCAGGTTTGCCAGTCGCCCATATGCTGCAGCAGTTATTTGGTTGATGTGTGCTTCCGGAGATGTGCTCGGTATTATACTCACCCCAAGATCTTTCTCCTTGAGTGAGGTTTGCAGTCTTTGGCCATCTAGCCTATACTCTGTCTACGGTCTTCTTTGATTCATTGCATTGCCCTTCCTGTTATACGTGCCTGATCCTCTAGCTTCTGCACTAATCTCTTGTGAGGAACTGTGTCGAAGGCCTTCTTGCAGTCCAAGAAAATGCAATCAATCCACCCCTCTCTCTCGTGTCTTCGGTTACCTTGTCATAAAACTCCAGAAGGTTTGTGACACAGGATTTGCTTTCCATGAATCCATTCTGGATCCCATGCATAATGTGTGTGTGAGTGTGTGTAATCTTTTTATGCTTATGGGATTGATCATTTTTGCATAGTTCAAGTTTATTGGTGATTGTAAGAGAGCGAGACAGAGCGAGACATAGCGAGACATAGCGAGACAGAGCGAGACAGAGAGAGACAGTAAGACAGAGAGAGACTTACCGCACAGCCAAGCAATTCACCCTGAGGAGTGATCTATGTAAATACAGTTTTCCTTAGTTTGTTGATAAGTTAAGGAAATGGGTCATTCATAAGTGGGTCTGAAGGTTCTTTTATTAAATCCTTAATTTTCTCGCTTTGGTTCAACGGCGGGTCATCTAAAATCCGCGTCAGGAAACACTTGTCCTGTTTCCTGACAAACTTTACCAACCAACTTAGTAGTAGGTCTAATTTGCTTCCATGGTAATGTAAAAGACACTTCTATCTTGCAGAAAGTACTTTCTCTTCTGTCCTCTTTAGAGAACCACCTTCTTTCTCTCTTCTAGAGAGTCACTTGTCCCACTCTTCTCTCTTCTACTATATTTTCTTTCATTTCTCCTCTAGACAGCCCGCTACCCGTTCTCTTCCTAGGAAGCCACTTATCTCCTCTATGCTCATGAGAGACACCCACCCTCCCTTCTCTCTATTAAAGAGACAACTGCCTTCTCTCTTCCCGGGATTCCTAATCTCCTCACTCCCCCAGAGAGTCACATTCCCCGTCTTCCCTCCCCGAGCCCCAGGGAAGGTAACGCTACGCGGCACCTTAACACCCAGGAAAGGAATTTTGTGAACGGCTCAGCGGGCACTTTAGCGCCCTGGAAGCTGCATAACACTGCTATTACTATTCAATGTATTCAGTAATGGCGCGACGCGCACCCTCATCATGTAAAGTCAGCCTCATATGGACACGCCACTATAATGCACATAGCTACGTGATGCCAAAAACGCAGCTGGGGTCATTTTACAATATAATAACAGAAAAACAGAAATGAAAAAGGAAACAACGAAAGAAAGAAAAACTGAAAGACATGGGTAATGATGAGAGTATTAACGCAACATTCAGATGGTATACATTTTTTATGACAGTAGTCAAAACTAAGACCAACGACAACATTGACAAGAGCGTGTACTGGCTTCCTCATACGTCCGGAGAAGGTATGTGTGGGAGAACCTGACAGATGTTTGAACAAGCATATGTATGAATGCAAGAAGCATATGTATGAACGCAACAGATGTCAGAAGAGGTGATACTAGTAACGCATGCATGAAGTGTAGTACAGAATGGTCATAAAATTCATGTGTTGAAAAATATGGAGATATATTACGTGTGTGTGTGTATGTACAGTATATATGAACATTTATACATTTTTTGTTTATGTGCAAATTCATATATATATGTACGCATATTCATGTGTTGCAAGGGTCGCCCTGCCTTTCAACTTGCCGCTTCTCGGATTCGCTCTCTGAGCCTCGTGGGTCCTATCATACCTGCTCTTTAAATTATGTATGGGGTCTGACTCCGCCACGTCTTTGTCCATGTCACTCCATTTTCTGACTACCTGAAGATGGAGAAATAAAATTTTAGGATCCATGTGAGTTACCTGTGTCTTTAACCTCCAACTGAGACCCTAGTTCTTGCCTTTCTAACACTTTTTATCCATCATTTTTCTATCATATCTCTCCTGGAGATATTTTACTCACAATTTAGTTTCTTAACATATTATATAAGGCGTTGGTTGGCTGATGGTGCTGCATACTCCTCAGTGGAACTGACTTATGTTGTATTAAGAGTGATAAATAATTTGTTGTTAATATTTCCTGAGGATTTTCTTAAATTTGCCAAACTAGCATTGACTGCAGAGGTTATTCAGTTCGGTGATATGCTTGGCACAATGCTCACCCAGAAGTCTCTGCCTCCTATGTCCGGCCATCTGTGATGGAAAAGTTCAAACATTTGTATATAATTCTGGGTTGTTTGGGTGTGTTGAAGCACTTGTATAAGAGGAAGGCAGCCTCCAGCGCCATCTACCTGCGTATTGCCATACTACTCTCTTAGCTGCTAGGTGATATGAGTACTGGATATCGTGGGAGAGGTCTCTTTCCTACCCAGCTCTTTGACCATCACAAGTATTCATACCTCTGTGTAATTATTTGTATGTCGTACATCTACTTCTTATCGAGTGAGAAACGTACTTGTCAATTATGATGGTAACCGCTGTGTTTTTCTGTCTTACCTAGAGTGTTTTGATCAAGCCAGCAACACTCTGTCTTACCTAGAGTGTTCTGATCAAGCCAGCAACACTCTGAGGGATTAGTTGAATTGCGGGACTTTGGTAAAAAGTCGTGAATGATCTATTTCATCTTTGCATTCATCATTTGTGAAAAGATGCAACGTATGTGTGCAGGACTGTATCATTCTGTGAGCTGTTTTAATTCTACCGACTTGACACCTCCAAAACTCCAGCCATCTCTGTTCACTGAAGTTTGCGCTTTCAACTCCACAACATTGTGTTGATAATGTTGCACCTCTCACTAGGGTTCATATACATCATACAACGGGAGTCTGTCTTCAATTTATGGTTGTGACTGAATCTTCTACTCCTTCGAATGTTCTCCTCACGTTACATTTAATAACTCTCGATCTTGTTAGATTATATTATATATGTCTATGTTTTACGTTTTCATTGTTTTGATTCACTTGGGAAATCTTATAATTATTTTTGTCATTTTTCAATTCTCCACTTGATAACATATTTTTATATTTATTTGTATCTATAATTTTTTTAAGAATGGATGAAGTGTGTCCGAAATATTGAGGAGGATACGTTTATTTTAGATTCCTAATTTCCAAATATAAAAGAATCACAATTGGCCCTAATACTACTACTTACAGAATCCCTCTTGTTACTACTCTTGTCTCAAAGGTACTCTTTGATTAAGCATAGCCTAAACTTTAAGTATTTGCCCCAGTCGTGTGTTGGTCACAGTATCAAATGCCTTCTTGCAGTCCAAGAATATAAAAAACATTCAGACCTTTTTCTCCGGTGTCACTTTTGTCAGGTTAGAAAGGTTGCGTCTACCATTTCTGAATTGGCTACTAATTATGAAAGTACTCCAAGTGATCCACCACTCTCCTGATTTTCTCCTCAATTATCCTTCATGGATGGTGATACTGGTTTGTAGCTCAGTGTTTCTTGTTAGTCTCCTTTCTTAAACATTATGACTACATTTGCCGTCTTTATATCTCTGGCAAATGTCCCATGTCAACTGACTTGCTGTAGGTAATATCTACTGGTTCAGACCATTTTTTCTGCTTCCTCCTGCAGATTTTATGGTGACTCCTTATCAGGTTTCATTGCCTTTGATGAATACTGTTTGCTCAAAAGTTTTCTTACGTCTTCCGATGATATTGAATGGTGTCTAGTACCAATTAGCGTAGTATACCCGTGGTCTTCTGGTCTTGTATCAACCTCCCTTGAGAACACATTTTCAAATAGTTTCGTCACAACTGACTTACTAAATCCTTCACTTGAGCTCTCCTTACCGGGTATTGTACTCAGTCAGTCTTCTGTCTTGACCGTGAAGAAGTTGTGGGTTGGGATTCAACTAGAGTGTACGGGAAGTGCGTGATTCAGTGGGTAAAATGAAAGGTGGTAAAGCAGCTGGGATTGATATGATTATGACAGAAATGTTAAAAGCAGGTGGGGATATAGTTTTGGAGGGATTGTTTAATAAATGTATGAAAGAAGGGAAGGTACCTTGGGATTGACAAAGAGCGTGCATAGTTCCTTATCATGAAAGTAAAAGGGGCAAAAGAGTGTAAGAATTGTATGGGAATAAGCCTGTTTGGGTATACCAGGTAAAGTGTGTGACAGAGTTATTATTGAAAGAATTAAGGGTAAGGCCGAGAGAAGGATCACAGATGAATAAGAAGGTTTACGGAAGGGTAGATGTGTAGATCAAGTGTTTACATTGAAGCATTTAAGTGAACAATATTTAGATAATGGTAAAGAAGTTTTCGTTGCTTTAATAGATTTAGAAAAGTCATTTGAGAGGGTGGATAGGGGACCAATGTGGCATACGTTTGAGCTGTATGGAAATTAACATTTTTCTGAGGATAGTGAGGCTCAGGTTAGGGTGTGTATGAGAGAGGGAGATTATTTTCCAATAAAAGATGGTCTTTGACAAGGATGCATGATGTCACTATGATTGTTTAACATATTTATAGACGGGGTTGTAGAAGAAGTAAATGCGCGAGTGCTGGGAAGAGTGAGATTAAAATATATAGACTCTAATTCAAAGTGGGTGGTGTCACAGCTGCATTTTGCCGATGCTTCTGGGAGTTTCTGACGAAAAATTGCGAAAATTGGTGGACGAATTTGGGAGGGTATATAAGAGAAGGAAATTGAAAATGAATATATTAAAGATCAATGTGATATGGGTAACAAAAAAAATCATGTAATGAAAGACTGGGTATGAGACTGAAAGGAGGGAGTATAGATGAAGTGAATGTGTTCACAGAGATGGGAGTGAAAGTGTCGGTGGATGGAACCATAAAAAACGAGGTGATCCATAGAATTGCTGAGGGGAAAAGGTGGGTGGTGCTTTGAGTCACCATTGGATACAAAAAACATTATTCATGGAGGCAAGAAGGGAAGTATAGCGGTACCATCGTCCTTATATGAGTGTGAAACATGAGATGTGAATGTTGCAGCGGAGAGAAGGCTGGAGGGGGTATTGATGTCCTATCTGAGGGCAGAGAAAACTTAGTTTGGAGATCTGACAGAGGTTTGCATTTCTAAAAGTATTATTCAGAGGGCTGGGGAGGGGTTGTTGAAGGCACCTAGAGGATGGAGCAAAAAATGATGACTTGGAGGCCGTATAAATCTGTAGAGGAGGGAAGGCAGGGTAGGGGTCCGCAAGGAAAAATTAGAGGGATAAGGTAAATGAAGTTTTGTATGTCAGGGGCTTAGACATATAGCAGGACTGCGTGTGTTAGATAGGAGTGCAACAAGTAGTTTTTATGACTTGACATGCTGTTTAGTGTGTGCAAGGTAACATTTATGAAGGGATTCAGGTAAATCGGATAGCCTGGAGGTAAAAAGTGCAGTGCCTGCACTCTGAAGGATAGGTGGGGATATTTGCAGTTTTGAGGGGCATATGACCTGTAGTATCAGTGCGACTCTGGCAAGACAATGATAGTGTGAGTGACGGTGAAAGTGTTTCTTTTTTTTCGGGTCACCCAGCCTCGGTGGGTTAAAAAAAAACTTCAGTTTAACATTCATAACTATTAGTAATATTTAGATAAAAAATAATTGCAGTGCAATATCTTGCTACACAGCAACCTGCATTGTGGCAACAAGTATATTACGTAATTTATACGAGTAAAGTTGCCAGCGATATCAAAATCTGATTCTCAATGACTGACCTATATGTTGCCTGCATTAATATTGATGATAACTGATACGTAGAGAAAATTTTAATATTAACGATATGAACCTGAAAACTTTCCTGTTATTGTTAATGAAGACTTGTAAAAGATGTCTAGGAAGGAAAAATGTTCAATAACAGCAAGTTTCTTCTCTTAGACAGTCAAAGTTATGTAACGAAATATTTCACTGAATATTTAGCACAAGCTCTCTGTTTTTTTTTTTTTTTGTTTTTTTGGTAACGTGTCAAAAAACGCCATTGAAAATTGGTAGTGAAATCGCAATACAGAATGCACATTGTAAGGTAACAACAATGTACCACTTTATACCAATATCACTGCAGGTACACTGTAATTTCTTCCTATATTCTGATTCTTCTTTTCTCACTGCTGTCACTGTATACTGAGTGGCATTCACTTTCTGACTGTGTGATGACAGACTGTTGACTCTTGATCATGCACTAACAGACTTCCACCTTCTGTGTTTTCACTGACAGAGTACTGACTTCTGTGTGTTTACTGAGAGACTTCCACCTTCTGTGTTTTGACTGACAGAGTACTGACTCCTGTGTGTTTCCTGACAGACTTCCACCTTTTAATTGTTGACTGAGAAAATTCTGCGTCGTGACAGCTAATAAACAACACTGTCGTTCCTTGAGAGTTAAAGGGTAGACTGCTCTCAGTTATATCTCCACTAACAAGCAACACTCCCATGTAATCCAGTAATATTTCGCATTAAACAATAATATTCCCGTAATTACTTACAGGTGTGTAATGTATTTGAAAATGCAGTTATATTCTGGTGTAAAAATTAAATGTTTATAGTTAGACTGACGTAAATATGAATGAGCAGAAATTTGCCTAGTCACCTGTCACTCAGAAGACCCAGGATATAAGGTTCAATAATATTTTCATAGATATATACTGGCACACATTTTCACAAAAACGAAACACACAAAAACAAACAAACGCATGAATATATGCATATACAGACACATACACACATTACTATCCTACACATAACACACACAAACGAGGAAAATAACTGATATGCAAATTAGAGAAAACCCATTCGATTTGCATAAATGAACGCGCAACGGCAGACACAAGCTCAACATTATCTGTGTTAATGGACAGAGATGTTTGTAAATGGCTTCATACAGCATTGCCAAGCTGTAAACTAGAAACAGCGTACTTACACGTAAGAACACAATGATTTATTAATTCTCCTGTAAGTCACAGAACGAAGTTTGCTAACGCATATGTTTGTTTGAGTCAAATATGTTGATATTGATGAAGCTAAGAGTCACAAGTCTAATAAAAGATTATTATGGTTATTATTAAGTTCCTGGAGGAGCGCATAGGGTAAATGAGGGGCATTCAGGTTCGATCTAAGGAAGTGGAGAGCAAGTCAAATTCTTAAATCAAGAACACCATCCCCCCTCCGCTCCTTCACCGGCATCAAAGACCCTCGTTGGAATGGGTGTCGTGACAGAGGCCTGAATGTCACAAATGTTATAGTGTCGGGTGAGTTGAAGTGACTCGTTATAAAAATTAGCAGATTATGGCAGGTGAGCCTGGCAAGTGAGCCTGGCAGGTGAGCCTGGCAGGTGAGCCTGGCAGGTGAGCCTGGCAGGGGTAATTTCATCTTCACTGACGCAACGTTTGCCGTGATGGAACATTTATCATGACTTTATATATTTCTCCTTCAGCGATCCGTTATCTAACTGAAACTTGCACTTTTCGACGTCACTTCTTATCAGTGAGTGGCGCAATACCTTCTAGGTGGCTGATATTATAGCTCACTGTCAGTGACTTGCTTAATAATGGGTAGATGGTCATAGGAAGTTTGCCTTCTTGCAAGTAAAGAATATTTGTCAAAGCTTATAGTGATCATGAGTAATACACACAATAAAAACAAGAAATATTTCTCATGTCCAGTAATGAACGTCTGGGGAATGAACATTGAAAGCTATGCAGTCATTGTCTTCTTTCAAGAAGATGAAACTTGGAGGTAATTGTACTGTCAAAAAGAAAACGTTTTGTTGATCCAGAATCAACAACATGGGGAGTTGCACAAAATAATGGTCAGCATATTTTGATAGACTTGTACCGAGTAGATTACTGAACACTCATAGAGAGAGACTGCTGGAAGCCAAGAAGCTTTTAGCCAACACAGCTGAAACCTGAACACTCATATCTAATGCAATAGCTTGCCAGGGCTCTCAGCACTCAACGTTAAGGAACACATGGCAAGGGGTACTACTTTCCACCCTTCTACGAGGTAATGGACTGATGTCATCATATTTACATATCCACTGCTTCTACTGTCTCTATATACGACTGAGGAAGCCTACGAAAGTGATCCACATGTGTTTTCTTCATCTAATATTATATTATCTGATGGAAAATCAGATGCAAAGTTAACTGTCAAATTAATAATACCAAACTATTTAGTAATGATTCTTTAGTGATAGGCTTTTCACAAGTTCCTCTCCCAGTGTCACCCACAGTTCTTAATCCAGTCCTGCTTGTACCACACCTTGGTGATCTGACATTACAAAATAAGACAAGCATTTAAGTGGTGTGGGTAACTGCATCAAGGTGTGCAAATTGTTGTGCACTGAAGATACTAGCCAGCTCTCGCAGTCACACTACCATCATTTTTTTATTAACACATCGGCCGTTTCCCACCAAGGCTGGGTGACCCGAAAATGAAGAAACACTTTCATTATCATTCACTCCACCACTGTCTTGTCAGAGGCGCTCCTACACTACAGTTAAAAAACTGCAATATCAACACCCCTCCTTCAGAGCGCAGGCACTGTACTTCTCACCTCCAGGACTCAAGTCCGACTTGCCGGTTTCCCTAAATCCTTTCATAAATGTTACTTTGCTCACACTCCAACAGTAGGGTAAGTCATGAAAAAAACATTCGTCTCTACTGCTCCTATCTAAGACCTTCACGCACTCTTGCTGGAAGTCCGAGCCCCTCGCACACAAAACCTCCTTCACCGCCTCCCTCCTACGTTTCCTAGACATACCCCTACCTTGCCTTTTTTCACTAATCTCATTAATCCCATCTGTTTTATCCCTTTTCACTGTACCCACTGCCTCACGCGCCTCCAACACACACACAACTTCTCTTCCTCAATCCTTGCCCAGTGCACGAAATCACAGCTCCCCTATCTTCCTTACCATTCAACAGTTCTTAAAAATATTCCCTCCACCATCCTGATACCTCTAACTCTATCTCTTATATCTCTTCTCTCCTATTTTTAACTGTCAAATCCATTCTTTCCCTAGGTTTTCTCAACTTATTAATCTCACTCCAAAACTTGTTATTATTATCAACAAAATTTGTTGATAACTTCTCACCCACTCTCTCATTTGCTCTCCTTTTACATTGCTTCACCACTCTCTTAACCTCTTTGTTTTCACCATATACTCCACTCTCCTTTTATCACTTCTACTTTGTAAAAACTTCTCATATGCTATTTTTTTGTCTTTTACTCATCTCTTTGCCTTGTCATTTCACCAATCGCTCTTCTTCCCTCTCTCACCCACTTTCCTGTAACCATAATCGTCTGCTGAGCGTTCTAACATTACATTTTTAAATAAACCCCATACCCCCATTAGCTTTGTTTCGCTTAGAGCTAGGACATCCAACTTCTTTTCATTCATAACATTGTCAATCTTCTCTTTCTTATCAACAGCACTACATCTCTGCACATTCAACCATCATTATTTTTAGTAATTTACACAGGAGAAGTAGTACTAGCATTTTAGTCGACTCTTAAGACACGCATGACTTACGAAGGATTCTTTTCATTTCCCCATGGAGATGAAAGAAAATAAAAAGAACAAGAACTATTTAGAAAAATAGAAGAAAATTTATATATGTGTGTGTACATATACGTGTACATGTATATGTAGTGTGCCTAAGTGTATGTAGCAAGACGCACCTGCATTCCTACCCTTGTGTAAAACATATTTGCTTTTCACACTCAATTCGCAGGACGGTAGCACCTCCCTGGGTGGTTGCTGTCTCCTAACTCAGTTTCTTGCTGTATTTGGAGACGATTTACACAGTAGAAAAGTATAGGGGGGATTTAAAAATGGATATAATTAACGACAGGTTTCGACTGGAAAATTTCCGACGTAAATACGTAAAGGAGTACGTTAGACTAATGGACTCAACGAAAAAAAACATGCCGAAAGGTGATCGTTTAATGTATTATTGTAGCCTGAACATGTGATGATTAAATTGTACATATGATCATGACATCAATTTAAGATAACAAGTTAATGGAGTTAATTGGTATATCAGTTTTTTTATTGTGCAAGGATATGAGAATCTGCTTACAGACTTTCCCAAACTCATGCCAGCTCGCTGATGATAAAGGATATTAAATCTAGAAATCATATATGTGGTAAATGCACTGGAAAACGTACATAAATGCACTGGAAAAGGTACAAATTTAGGATGACAAAGTTGATCCCATGTATCAGAAATCTTCCCTATGCGGATAGACTGAGGGCCTGAATCTGCACTCTCTAGAAAGGCGTAGAATTAGGGGGGATATGATTGAGGTGTATAAATGGAAAACAGGAATTAATGAAGGGGATGTAAATAGCGTGCTAAAATTATCTAGCATAGACAGGACTCACAGCAATGGTTTTAAGCTGGAAAAATTCAGATTCAGGAAGGATATAGGAAAGCACTGGTTTGGTAATAGAGTTGTGGATGAGTGGAACAAACTTCCGAGTACCGTCATAGATGCTAAGACGTTGTGTAGTTTTAAAAATAGGTTGGATAAATACATGAGTGGGTGTGAGTTGAACCTGACTAGCTTGTGCTACTAGGTTAGTTGTCATGCTCCTCCCTTAAGTGAATGTGACTGACCTGACTAGATTAAGGCATTAGCTTAAACTGGTGTGATAACTGGATCTGCCTCGTATGGGCCAGTAGGCCTGCTGCAGTGTTCATTCTTTCTTATGTTCTTATAACAAGAATATACCTAATCCCCGTGAAAAGAATGTTTGAATGAAGATGAAGAATTGATCACCTATCAGCACACAGACCAATTATATGTGTTTTCAGTAAATATATTGTACTGCAACACTAGTTTTATGAAGACTGCATGGCAATACCCAAGCGTGCAACAATCACAAAGAGGATGTGCCCAATACAGCATCTTCGTATATGAGGAAGCTGTATTGGGGACTCAACTCAGAATGATGCTATATTAGGGACACCATAAAGGGAGATGCTGAAATAGGGATTACATACAGGAAGATGCTGAATAAGGAACCCCATACAAGCGATGATGATTAATTTATGCTCTTGAGGGACATGCTGAATGAGTGGCACAATGAAGGTTGATGCTGAATTACAGACAACACAGGGAGATGCTGAATAACAGACACATACAGGGATATGATGATTTATATGCAACATACAAGGAGATACTGTATTACAAACATCATACAGATGCTGAATTCCAGGTACCAGACAAGAAGACCCTGAATAAGTGATAAGTGAAGGACAGATAGATCAAGACCATGGAACTGACCACCTTCTATTATGGCAAAGGAGACTGAACACCTTGTGAAGTCAAAGATTTTGTTCCTATTGTTTTCTAAACTATTGAGTTGAGAATAATGTGTAAAAATAAATCTCATCTATATCATAAAGTAGTAAAATTTCTTTCGACAAAGAGTCTGAAAACCTTAAATTGTTAGAACGCTTACTCCTATATTTCTGTATGGCTGAATCTCCTCTCGTCAGCATCTTATCGTTGTCTTAAGTATCGTATTATGTCTTCGTTCGGTCTATGATTGTCATTTCAAAAAGAAATACAAATGCGAAAATTGGAAATTTCTTAACTCGAACTTTGAACTTTTCTACTCGTCACAGTTGGTTTTCTCGCCTTGAAAAAGCAAACTACTTCTGTAACACGAGTAAGAAAAATCGTATGTCTATAAAGTTAAAATATTTATTATTTTTTAAGAAAATTTTAATAAACTGCCATAAATAAATTCCACAAATTTTTGCCATAAGCAAACAAACCCAATAGGTATCTTGCCCTCTCTACTTCTCTCATTTTTTTCAGTATTAAGGTCGTCTCAACGTTACATTGAAAAAGCATAATGCACAGAATAAATATTGTATCGAGAAAAAATACCCATGTATTGAACATGTCTTATTCGTCAACTAGTTGGTATTACTTACCTTTAATGAAATAATACAAGGAGATACTGAAAAAGGGACACCTTGAACTTAGATGCTGAATTAGGGATATTATAGGAAGATCATGGAATGCGAAGTGGAAGTATGTTACACGAACGTGACATGTGAGGCCACCATAATTACAGTGCAATTAGCAGCTTATTGTGGAGAGGAACCTGTTCTGTAATTAAGGCAGCAAGATTTACATTAATCGCTCTTTACGTATTTTTTGCATGCTTGAAACTTTTATGAAATTTTAATACTTCTATTTCCCTGTTCTATTAAGTTACTTAAAATTACGTTAAGTTAGAATAAGTTAGGTCAGGCTGTGTTAGGTTAGAATTGATTATGTTAGGCAAGGTTAGTTTAGGTTAACATTGGTTATCTTAGGTAACTATATATTACCTTTTTTTCCAAAATAATTGACCTAAAAACAAATTAAAAAGAAAAAAACGCTGGTTGTCCTGCAGCTCAGGGCACGTGCTGGAATGTTGTTGTTTTTATCGCATTTTCACATGCAGGGTAACAATGTGGAGGAGGAGTTGCATATTGCATAATCAAAGATGGAGTACTGAAGTGAATCCACATCAAGACCATCAGTTCCCACATTTTCACATGAGTTCTACGAGGTAATCCTCTGGGACTCTTATATAGAATGCAATAACATCAGTTTAAAATTATTAACAATTTCATTATTCATTAATTTTCAATTATAGCCACATTGTTCTTTATGAGGGAGGAGCACAGTATACCTTCTCTTTCTCCAGCATATTCACCAACCATTTATATTCTTGTATACACCTGACTATATATGTTACTTTCTCCACCATATATTTTATGCTACCACAATGTAGATTCATGAGCCTTGAAAAAACCTGCTGTGAAGGCGAATTGTTTCCTGAAAAAAGTTTCTGATTGTTGCTTTTATATTCTTATCGTCTCCAGCTAGATAACATCTAAGATGCAAATCCTTATATAATTAAATTTAAGCTCTCCATTAAAGCCGTTTTACTATCCTGAGAAAAATCTACTGTGTTTAAAGCAGTATGTCCAAAATATATCTGTAATTGGGAAGTGTAAGTTTGTATACCTGTTTCATTTCTGTTTAAAAATGCAACAGTGTTTTGGGAGAGTTGTGATTGAGGATTCACTAAAATACTATGGATAGATGACTTTGATAACTCATAAAGCAACGTTGTTCATGTAAATCGGATTGTACTATTGGACGTGACTGTTTTAAAGCAATGTGAGGTAAATTTGGTTGCAAATTTGTTGTTAGTGAGGTAGACAATATACCACATGAAATATAAACGACAAACCCGATTACGAAAGTACACAGGATGACCCAGCTGTTAATGTATCACACAAGAATTTCCTAACATGAAATTCTAAGGACCGTATTACATATGTACATATAAACAAAACGAAAATCATTATCATTGATAAATATAAAACGTAATTCGAAATAACTTTTTTTGTAAATATGTTAAAAGCAAGAATAGTGTTTAAACAGTAACAGTGCCCCTAATATCGCTTTCAGATTGATATTTATATCAAATGACATTCACAGGAATATGAGATCCACCTACTTTGTATATGTGAATTACTGAAGTGCCTAGAAATGGTGGACATAAAGAAATCCGCAGCCCCGGATGCAGGATCAGTAAGAATACTGAAACGTCCTAAATATCAACTTGTGTTTCTGATAATGATTTTGCTTAGCGAGAAAAAGGCGAAATGCAAAGAACAATGTAAAACTGAAGAGCTTAGAAGTCACGCTATTATTGAAAAAAGGGAGATATGAATTGCCCCCTGAGGCCACACTTGTGGAAAAAATATTTGTTATTGGTAGGGCAGGAAGGTAAAGCAGGAAGGTAAAGCAGGAAGTGGGGGGGCGGAGGTGTTAGTGGTGCTCATCATGTCAAACTCGCCTCACTCCTTCCCCAACGAAGGAAAGATGGTAATAATAAAGGTAAAGGTATATCAGATATCTATCATCTCCTGTACGACTCATCTCTAGATCATGCCAACATAGTTTGATTGACAGAAATAATTTCCTGGCACTCACTAACTTTACATATTTGTATAAACACTTAATTTCCTCGCTAATATTAGAGAGACTTAGGTCATAAATATATTTTAATGAATATTATAATTATTAGCATTCAGGAGTGATAAATAGTTAACTTTAATTGGAAGTGGCATCAAGTGCTATGGGAAGGTTTCCAACTACACGTTATTGAATTTGAAAACTATTTCCGTGCACCTGTGCATAAATTATTCACTGGTGACCCGATCACACGGAGCTGTGACCTCAGGACTGGGTACGATCACATGGAGCTGTGACCTCAGGACTGGGTACAATCACACAGAGCTGTGACCTCAGGACTGGGTACGATCACACAGAGCTGTGACCTCAGGACTGGGTACGATCACACAGAGCTGTGACCTCAGGACTGGGTACGATCACACAAAGCTGTGACCTCAGGACTGGGTACGATCACACGGAGCTGTGACCTCAGGACTGGGTACGATCACACAGAGCTGTGACCTCAGGACTGGGTACGATCAGTGCTGGACACTAAATGTGTGTGGTGTTTAACCCAGCAAAATGTAATCAGTTCATTGCTCGATATCATTAGATACGGGAATTCCAACTAATTAATGTATATTGGGGACAATTATTACCCTTATTGCATCTAATTATGCGTGTGCGTGGAAGCTAATCTGAGTCATTGAACATCAGTGATTAACTCTCATTAAATTAATGAAACTATTTTAGTGTTCTTCGTTAATTAAGAGAACTGTAGCGTTAAGATTCGACGATAATTCAACGAAAACCGATGACGTCACACCTCTTTCGAAAACACCCCACTAAAGTCCTATGTGTATATTAATTTAATAAAAGCAAGGTGAGCTCTGTATATCCAGTACCTGTTAATACCAGGAGGCAGAAAGTACTATAGCTAAGCTCGTAGCTGATACAATACTTTACAATGAGACATCAACCTCAACATCATTGTAAGGTGTCCACATATCCCGGCTGCCGATATGGTATTATAAATCCTTCGAAAACAGCTCTGGAGACACAACGACATCATAACAAAGGTGGAGATGAGAACAAAGGTGGAGATGGGAACAAAGGTGGAGATGGGAACAAAGGTGGAGATTCGATACCTCTTATTCCCCGTTGATAATTACCAATGTACGTTTTTGTCATGCCTTAACTTCATATGAATGTAGGGAAGTCTCCCGAAACAAAGAGAGCAAGGACTGGAAAATCCACACTGTACCAAGGGTAGTAACTCTTGGGTTAGAGGTAAACAACAGCGATCTTGGGGCAATGACTTGACCCTCAAGACCAGGGGCTCAGCCACGCAAGAAACACTTGTCCCGGGCTGAAAACACTGGTCCCGGGCTGGAAACACTGGTCCCGGGCTGAAAACACTGGTCCCGGGCTGGAAACACTGGTCCCCTGCTGGAAACACTGGTCCCGGGCTGGAGTATATATAGGCCAGCAGACAGGGACGGGACAAGAGACGTAGTAGGAAAGGAGGAAGAGAGGTAGTGGTAGAGGTAGTAGTAGTGGAGTCAGTTAAGTACTAAAAAAGAGGAGCACTGCAAGGGACCTAGGAGCCCACAAGGGAGCTAGGAGCCCACAAGGGACCTAGGAGCCCATAAAGGGTAGGAACAAGAACACAGAAAGGGAAAATAATGATAATGCACCAAATACCCAAGGCAGAAAAAAGAAAACCCAATGGAGACAGAGGAAAGAGGAAAAGGGAGAAGGGGAAAAAAGAGAATCAGGTTAAGTCCCTCCTTCTGTCCTTTTTGTTAGTGTGACATTGTAAATGGTCCAAGTCGGACCGAAACGTCGTCGTAGCTCCGCTTTCCTATGTGCGGGTTATTTGTGTATTGTTCCAGTCACGGTATTGTGCCTTTTTTTGTATTGTTATTTATAAACATGAATACAAATGTAATATGCAATATAAAGGGTAATATGTGGGGGATCCAAATCATTATATGCAAATTACCTACCAAGGAGGATTGAATTTGATGTAACTATGCTTATGGACAATGTAATCTATTAAAAATTAGAAACAGGAAAAAAACTGATGTAGTGAAAACAGTGGTTACTAGAGTTTAGTACAAGTTATTGATAGGTTATGTAATAAGAAAAAAGGAGAGATGATATAGCGAACACAGTTTGAGAGGTGAACTACATATAACTGCGAAACTAAAAGATCTTGAAATAACCATTACACTGACCACACTGCCGTAGAAACCTGAATTAATTCAGCAGTAAATTTTAATCTAGCGTATTTTGGAACAGATTTGCTGAGACTTAGTGAATAATACCTTTAGTTTCTATGAATAATTTACGTCAGGTTCGTCTTATAATACAAAGCTTCAGCCTGAAGCCCACTAGTTATCAAGCAATACTGAGAATATAAAGATACAACGTCGTGACTGGAACAGAACTCTGATCAACCACACATTCAGAATGAAACTTATAACGACGTGTCGGTCCAACTTATATCATCAACTAGTCATTTAAGAAGGACTGAAAGCTAGTTCATAAGTGGAGGAGAATATAATATAAGGAGAAGTAAGAGAAATATTATCTGAGGATTATTAAAACAAAATAATTACAACGCAAAACATATGAAGAAAAAAAATTAGGGTAAATTTCATCAGAATAAAAAACGAGTTTACTGCTTTCACTTCAGTGTTGATGATCTCTCTGTCTTTTTGACTGAAACAGTTTTATTAACTCTAGACTTCCTTAATAGCTAGACTGTTGTTCTTGTCGTTAATTAATTCATAGGTGAGTCACATGGATGTGATGAAGCATTTTTTCAGACTGAAGATACTGTGAAAGATGAGGGAAATGATGTGGACGTGTAAGTAAAGGTGGCAGACCAAGTTTAGGACAGAAGTCCAGGTTTGGTTTATCAGGAAACAGGGCAAGTGTTTCCTGAAGATGGTCTTAGTCACATGATGACCTGCAGCTGGAGCTTTTAGTCATATGACCGAAGCCTTCTGCTGGCTGACCGGTATCACCCCGTGCAAACAGAAACTGGTGAGAATAAATTGTTGATTGCTCACACACTATCCCCTAATTGCAGTGCATCTTAAACAGACAACACTATGCTAATGCATACGTAATAATCATGAAAGTTTAAACAATGCGAGTAATTAGCAATTCGATTAAAAAGTGTTTTCTCTCTTGTTGTGACGATAATGTAACTCCATTGCCTTGTGTTGATGGTACCAGAGAATTTTTAGTGTTGTTGTAATAGAATTGTCAATTAAACACAGGAATGAACACCACATTCATGTAAATAATCTTCGGAATCAATGCAGCAATGAAAGAGAAAATAAAATTCTTGGCAGATTTTTTAGACTAGGCTCCATTGAATTTAGTTATACGTAAGCTGCTAATTTGTTAGTGAATATTGTGTCTTTGGAGCTTCGAGGTATAAGAAGGACAAAAAGTGTGAGAACCATCTACTTTTTTAGAGTGGCTACTCATTATTATTATTATTATTATTATTAATATTATTATTATTATTATTATTATTATTATTATTATTATTATTATTAATATTATTATTATTATTATTATTATTATTATTATTTTCATTATTATTATTTTCATTATTATTGTTTTCATTATTATTGTTTTCATTATTATTATTTTCATTATTATTATTTTCATTATTATTATTATAATAATAATTATTATTTTCTTTAATATTAAGACATCGGCGTTTGAGACCAACGTAGGGTGGCCCGAAAAAGAAAAACTTTCATCATTCACTCCATAACTGTCTTGCCAGAGACGCGCTTAAACTACAGTTATAAAACTGCAACATTAACACCCATCCTTCAGAGTCCAGACACTGTACTTCACATCTCCAGGACTCAAGTCCAGCCTGCCGGTTTCCCTGAATCCATAAATGTTACCTTGTTCATACTCCAACATCACGTCAAGTCCTAAAAACCATTTGTCTCCATTCGTTATCTATCACGCTCACGTATGCTTGCTGGAAGTCAAAGCCCCTCGCACACAAAACCTCCTTTACCTCCTCTCTCTCCAACCTTTCCTAGGCCGACCCCTACCCCACCTTCCCTCCACTACAGATTTATACACTCTCGAGGTCATTATATTTCGTTTCATTCTCTCTACATTATTATTATTATTATTATTATTATTATTATTATTATTATTATTATTATTATTATTATTTGATATCCCCAAATGGGGAACCAATAAAGTTTGCGTGAATTTTCATTTTGTTTTTCTTCCTCCAACATTACGTTTATATTTCGCTCATAACGGGAAAAGGCCTTATCGGATCGTCTTGCGTATAGTAAGCAGGGCCAGACCTGGGGAACAAGCGGCCTGTGCGTGTGCCCTTTGACCAAAGTTGTTTACCACGATCCCAGCATACTTGCGTCAGCTTCTTCCAAACCATCAGAGTCGTAGCTCCAAATGTTATGAAAACCTCCTCCTGATTCAGTAAAGAGGGAGACTGAAACTCTATTGTATATTTAATGCATCCTACGGCTCTGATAGTGCCTAAATTATGCTAGAGTGCCGTCAAATTTTGTTAATGTAATAAAATAGTTAAGAGAAAACATACTACAGTAGTGTGTATATTAATTGGGACAGTGATGAAATAAGACATTTATTTGGAAACTTAATATATATTTAAAAAATACATGGCAAGGACAATATAGTAACTGGAACATTACAAAACTGACTCACACATATGAGAAAGAAATTTGTGACGACGTTTCGATCCGACCTGAATCATTAAGTAAACACTAGCGCCGGTTATTTGTGTACTAATTAAAAGGATCCTCTCTAAGAGTAAGTTATTTCTGATTGTTCCATCCTCGGTAATTACCAGTGTATTTATATAAAAATTTCAATTATAAACGTTCTGACAGCAGTTTTACATCTTAAGCAAATATTGAAAATATGTGGTTCATTAATTACATGCAGAGTACATTCTAAGTGCTTGAGTACATGTGAGAAAGTACTCATTCACATGGGCTTAACAGTTTTATTTATACCACTCATTGTATTTGCATATAAATGCCTTTCTAAATAATAATGTTGCAAGCGTCACAGATTCACAATTACTCTAAAATAGTGTCGCAGTTAGTGTCCCAACTGTCGAACTAACGCTACAAAATGAATACGAATTGCTGATCTTAAATGTATTTTTGAATACATATATATCACGTGTGTATTTTGTAAATGACATTACTCTGGTAATGTCTGTGGGAGAGAGAGAGTACGAGTGTTTGTCAATACGTACAAGAGAATTAGTTTGTTAGTACCTTAGTGCATGAGTGTTGTTTAGTATGTATGAAAGCTTGAGTGTCTGAGTAACTTTGAGTGCGAGTGTTTGTCTTTTGTAAAAATGACTGATTTTTTTACTAAAGTTTGTGAGTGTTTGAATGTGAGTATAGCGATATATTTGTCATTGCATGTTAGTTACCATTTTGTCCTAGGCACATGTCGATTTGACACTAGGCCTGTTGTATGTATGTGTGTGAGTGTGTGTGTGTAAGGAAACACTTCGAAATGTTTCCGCCCCACCGGGAATAGTGTGAATAATGTGTGTGTGTGTGTGTGTGTGTGTATTCACCTAGTTGTGCTCACCTAGTTGTGGTTGCGGGGGTCGATTCACAGTTCCTGGCCCCGCCTCTTCAACTGGCGGCTACCCGGTCATTCTTCCTGCTCCGTGAGCTTTATCATACCTCTTCTTAAAGCTATGTATGGATCCTGCCTCCACTACATCACTTCCCAGACTATTAAACTTCCTGACAACTCCGTGACTGAAGAAATACTTCTTAACATCCATGTGGTTCATCTGAGTCTTCAACTTCCAACTGTGACCCCTTGTTGATGTCTCCCATCTCTGGAACATCCTGTCACTGTCCACCTTGTCTATTCCTCTCAGTATTTTATATGTCGTTATCATATCCCCCTTATCTCTCCTGTCTTCCAGTGTCGTCAAGTCGATTTCCCTTAACCTCTCCTTGTACGACATACCCCTTAGCTCCGGGACTAGTCTAGTTGCAAACCTTTGCACTTTCTCTAGTTTCCTTACATGCTTGGCTAGGTGATGGTTCTAAACTGGCGCTGCATATTCAATATGGGCCTAACGTACACAGTGTACAGGGTCCTGAAACACCTTATTTAGATGTTGGAATGCTGTTCTTAGGTTTGCTAGTCGCCCGTATGTTGCATCAGTTATTTGGTTGATGTGCGCCTCAGGAGACGTGCCCGGTGTCATACTCACACCAAGATCCTTTTCCTTGAGTGAGGTTTGTAGGTACTGGCCCCTAGACTGTACTCTGTCTGTGGTCTTCATTGCCCTTCCCCAATCTTCGTGACTTTGCACTTGGTGGGATTGAACTCCAGGAGCCAGTTGCTGGACCAGGCCTGCAGCCTGTCCAGATCCCTCTGTAGTTCTGCCTGGTCCTCGTCTGATTGAATTCTTCTCATCAACTTCACATCATCTGCAAACAGAGACACTTCGGAGTCTATTCCTTCCGTCATGTCGTTCACAAATACCAGAAACAGCACCGGTCCTAGGACTGATCCCTGTTAGTTACCATTTTGTCCTAGGCACATGTCGATTAGACACTAGGCCTGTTGTATATATGTGTTTGTGTGTGTGTAACGAAACATTTCGAAATGTTTCGGCCCCGCCGGGAATTGAACCCGGGCCCTCCGTGCGTGAAGCAAGAGCGCTACCCTGCTCGTTACAGGCGCTCACTCTGACACCTCGCCACGTACCATGACTCGCTGTTGTCTTCCTAACAGGCATTCCCTGATCCAATGTTGTGCCTTCCCTGTTATCCCTGCTTGGTCCTCCAGCTTTTGCACTAATCTCTTGTGTGGAACTGTGTCAAACGCTTTCTTACAGTCCAAGAAAATGCAATCTACCCACCCCTCTCTCTATTGTCTTACTGCTGTCACCCTGTCATAGAACTCCAGTAGTTTGGTGAAGCAGGATTTCCCGTCCCTGAAACCGTGCTGGCTGTCGTTGATAAGCTCATTTCTTTCTAGGTGCTCCACCACTCTTCTCCTGATAATTTTCTCCATAACCTTGCATACTATACACGTCAGTGACACTGGTCTGTCGTTTAATGCTTCGTGTCTGTCTCCTTTATTAAAAATTGGGACTACATTTGCTGTCTTCCATACTTCCGGTAGTCGTCCTGTTTCGATACATGTGTTGAATATCGGTGTGTGTGTGTGTGTGTGTGTGTGTGTGTGTGTGTGTGTGTGTGTGTGTGTGTGTGTGTGTGTTTATGTATATGTCAAATGTCTCAGTAGTTTTTGTCAGAAATTTAAATGTGAGTGAAATAACCTGAACAATTATTCTCAAATACTAGTAAAGGTTTATTGTCTCGACATCAGATTTTTGTGACAGAATACTGTAAAAGAGGATATGGCCCCCTTAAAATACTTCTTGCGAATCTAACACTACAATTTTAACTTGGTGAGCTACACGATGAAACTTTATGAATAAATTTGATGGCTGAAGGTACCAAGGGCAAATTAATCAGCAGCTGGTAAGCAAGTAAGTTCTCTACGCTGGGTTTTCTGAAGATCCTCAATTAAGAATATTTCTGTACTGAAACAAACAATAAGCCTTGACAACACACCCCAAGTTACAATTTGTTTACCTGGAACACACTGAGTCGTAGAGTTGAAGCCACTGAGTATTAGTTATAAAGCATACATTTCCAAAAGATGTTTATTTGTAAATTATTTCTGAAAAAGTAAAATCTCAGTTTGAATCTTCATAAGTCACTGGAGGATAGCATTTCAAAAATAACCTAGAAACCAAATTAAAACTAAAGCCTTTTATTGAGGAATGTTCACTGACATAGCAATTAGATATCCCTGAAAATAATGTTTAAGTGGTTAACTGAATTTTTTTCTCTCCTCCAAATTTTAGTTTTTATTTCTCTCATTACACTTAAAGGTCTCATCACACTGGCTTCAGATCTTCAGTGGTAAGCCAAGATGCATTGAACAAGTAGAGTGTCTAGTTGTTAGTGCCTTCCAAACCCTCTTCTATTTGGCTTCATCAAATCAAAAAGAAGTGTTTTGTATTTTGGGAATAGTGAAGAATAAAATTCATAAACCATACCACGGGTGGGGTTAGAACCCGCGATCAAGAATCCTAAAACTCCAGACCGACACGTTAGCCACTGGGCCAGCTAGCCACAATAAGATTCATCCACCATGAAGGTTAGCATAGTCACCACTGTGACCACAAATGCAAGTTTTTACAGACGAATCTCCAGCTAGCGTGGTTGTGACTCTATGATCGTGGGTTCTAACCCCACCCGTGGTATGGTTTGTTTGCAACCGTGTCATTACGAGTTCGTGAGTCATTGAAATACGTGTGTGTAGGTGATCATCTGCAAGTTTTATTTGTAATATTATGTAATATTTTGATTTTCTTTAAATCACGCTAAATATATTTGAGACTTCCTTAGAGTTTTCGGGATATAGGATCCACTGTATCTTGTTAAGAGGTTAGTGCACCTTAAGTTTAATTTGGGTGCAAACAAATTTGTCAATATACTCAATTTAATTTAAAAAATTGGCTTCAATGGAATTCCACATGATAACTGGAGAATGCTTCTTCAGATCGGCTTCAATTTTTCAGTTCAAATGTATTTTTAAGAAAGCATTGTATGTGCTGCTACTGAGCTGAATAAGTCCCTCTTTCTCATTTTTTTTAAAATTGTGAAAATGAATTCTATTCAGTGTGTCAAGAATGTCTCTTATTATTGAAAACTAAATATTAAGACAGATGCATTCCATAAGAATGAAAACCTTATATAAGCTTAGACTGAGTATATGCAAATTTGATGACGTTATCGACGCACTCAGGAGGATGACGTAACTGGATACACCAGGTGTCGGCTTGGAGTGGGCAACACAGAGTGAGGTGAGCTGGGGCAAGTGAGTGCTCAATTACTAGTTCTGTAACACAGAACTGCAGTACCACTAGCGTATCTAGTCGAAATTCCAGATGATCTGTTTACTAATGTTTAGTTCTAAACAATATCGTTATGAATGTCAGTTCCACTTTACTGAACTGCCACAAGTGTGGCACTACTATGATGGGAGCAAAAAAAAAATGAGAATTTTTGACACAATATGAAAAACTGAGATGGGTTTCTCGTGTCCGGCAGACTAAATTCCCACATATCCCAGACACAACTGACACCTCGAAATCAGTGACAGAAGGTTTTTCAAGATTGTATGTTGTTGGCTAGGCTGCGGGACTACTGCAGGTGTTAGAGCGACAGAGCATCTGCCTGTGTAGGAAACAATCTGTGCTGTATAAATTTATCTAAGGACCAGCTGCAAACTATCAATTACTCTTCACACGAAGGACGGTCGACTGAGGCTGCATAAGGAAGTGGGATGGGTTAATATTTATGAAAGATATATTGTCTTCCTATAACTCCTACGTTTGTCACCCTGCGACCAAGACTTGGCGTTCATTGTGGTAGATTTGAAGTCACCAAATTACTATTAGGCGGAAGAAATTGTTTAACGACAGCTTCCGAACCAATAAACTAAAAGCTGGCGCAGTGCTTAGTCCTAATGGCTGTCATTCTCTTGAGGCTGGGCTGAAAGTATTGTTGCCTTCAAATATAGTGCAAATAATTAATGGGATATAAGATTTGTTCGGATTTTTTGAACCCAACGAGGACTGTCTTATTTCCATTGTGGTCTTTCAATCTTGTCCCCCAGGATGCCACCCCCAACAGGCAACCGACACCCAGGTACCTACTTACTGCTAGGTGAACAGAGACAGCAGGTTCAAGGTGACTAACACTCAGGTTCCTACTTACTGCTAGGTGAACACTGCTATCGGGTGTAAGGAAAAATGCCCAATGTTTTCACCCATGCCGGGATTGAACCACGGACACTCAGTGTGTGAGGCAAAAGCGTTGCCAACCAAGCCACGGGACACCCCAAGCTAGACACGGGACACCCCAAGCTAGACACGGGACACAACAAGCTAATCACGGGACACCCCCAAGCTAGACACGGGACACACCAAGCTAGACACGGGACACCCTAAGCTAGACACGGGACACCCTAAGCTAGACACGGGACATCTCAACCGAGCCACAACACAGCAGTAGATCCAATTAATTTATTTATTCTATGTAAATATAAGCGCCGGGGGTGCGCAGCAACAACAACAACAACGACAATAATAATAATAATAATAATGATAATAATAATAATAATCAACAATAGCTTAAACATGGATAAGCTAAAAAGAACAGTAACATGGTAAATTAGACACATATGCAACACTTGGGTATCTTTACTGAGGAAACGTTTCGCCACACAGTGGCTTCATCAGTCCATATAAAGGAGAATCGTGAAGAACAGGAGGAGTGTGAGGTTCTCAGTCCCTCAATTTTGAGTCGATGTTGTCAGTCCATCAATCTTGAATAGAATAACAGCATATGAGCAGAGGAAGCTTATATACTGTAGACAGGAGAGGTGCAGCAGTTGTAGGAGGTGTCACATTTGTTCAATGTGGAAGTAGGTCGTGCCCAAGGAATAGGCAAGCGAAGAAAACCCTGTATTAAGATACCAAGATGACTGAGAACCTCACACTCCTCCTGTTCTTCACGATTCTCCTTTGTATGGACTGATGAAGCCACTGTGTGGCGAAACGTTTCCTCAATAAAGATACCCAAGTGTTGCATATGTGTCTAATTTACCAACTCGTCGGTTCTCTGAACCATTCATTCACATCCTGTCTGACACTGCAACATCTTAATATCTTAATACAGGGTTTTCTTCGCTTGCCTATTCTTTGGGCACGACCTACTTCCACATTGAACAAATGTGACACCTCCTACAACTGCTGCACCTCTCCTGTATACAGTATATAAGCTTCCTCTGCTCATATGCTGTTATTCTATTCAAGATTGATGGACTGACAACATCGACTCAAAATTGAGGGACTGAGAACCTCACACTCCTCCTGTTCTTCACGATTCTCCTTTGTATGGACTGATGAAGCCACTGTGTGGCGAAACGTTTCCTCAATAAAGATACCCAAGTGTTGCATATGTGTCTAATTTACCAACTCGTCGGTTCTCTGAACCATTCATTCACAGAACAGTAACATAAACAAAATATTTAAAGAAATGATAATTTTCACAGGACCAGAAAAGCGTGGGTTTGTAATAAAATATAAACGGTATAATACTACTTCCCATGAACATTTTGCAGAAGAACAAGAAGGAAAACATTGAGAGGAGGAAATACAAAGATAAGAGAGGAACTTGAGGTGCTTGTAGGGAGAGTGACAGAGGAAGTGGCCTCATCTAGGAATAACAGGTTGTTGTTACAGCTGGAGAATGTCTTTAGCAGGCTAAGATGGTAACATATTCTTGTTAATGAGCTAATTTCGGTGACATGTTGGGTAGTTGACACACACACACCCACACACTCATACACACACACACACACACACACACACACACACACACACACACACACACACCCGCGTTAGAGTGTAGTGGGACACAAGGCTCCGTGAATCTTAGTGTTTTTAGGTGGTACATTAGCTGCTAGAGAAGCCAGTGGTAGTGACAGGGTCAGTGAACAACCCTACAAGTGATAACCAAAGATATTAACTAAAAAAAATGCGAGAGAAAGCCTGAAATTACAAAAGAAAATTTGAAAGTGCCAAATCGTTTGAGGCCTAGCAGGCACTGTTGCCACACGGGTACAAATATATATACGAAGTATAAAGCGAGTGACGAAAGTTAAAAGGTCAAGAGTTAAGAGAGGTTGGTTAACAAGCAACATGTGGGGTAGTATACAGCGAGAGTGACCAAGTTAACAAGAAAACGAAGAAAAGAAAAAACAAAAACAAAAAATATATAACCAGGGAAGGTGGCAGGCAGTAGGCCTCCTCCAGGAAGTGGTGACGTCATAGGTTGGGTATCATTATAAATAAGTGTAACGTACCAAAAGTGAAGAGTAATTTACAAAAGTGAAAATACTTGAGGAACGTGTGGTGTATGAGTATAAATGGATATACTTTATCATGGGTGAAGGATTTCGAAGAAAGTCTTAGAGGTCAATGCAGTACGACAACAAGGAGGCAGAAGCAGAACTTGTCCACCACCACTGCCAGCCGCAAGTACACTCGCCTAGTTTTGGTTGCATGTTGTGTCGGAAGTACTGGTCTCTGACACTGGTAGCTAAGGGTCACTCACTCCTGCCAGCTATTACCTGAACTAGAGTAAAAACAACATTGATAAGGTGGAGATAGGATTGATGAATGTGTGGGAAACTAGTGAGGGACATCAAACACACACACACACATACACACACACACACACACGGGTTTAGGCACTGTAGAGCTGAGTAGAGTATCATAACTTTTAGATTTACTAGTATTAGTAAATATAAGTAAATATAAATATAAGTATTAGTAAATAGAAGTGAGGAGTATTTTCTGGGACACAAACATAGATGCGTGGGCATACAAACACAGCACAAGGGTTTCACACCTTCTGAAAGCTGATATGACACATCCTCTCTCCCTCCCTCTTAAACCATATACACACACACATACATACAATAATAACCCATACATACAATAATAATTCAACTGATAGTAATTTTAAGCTCACATAGACAGTGACAAGGAAACCAAGGGATTGGGTACATTGGCAGTACATACGTGGGTACATAAGGACAGTGAGGATACATAACGACTAACGTGGGTAGACAGCCCCCTACCACCATTCCCCTGCCTCTATCACCTCCCCTCACTCATCCCCCTCTCCCCTTCCCAGACCTTTCCGCTCTTCCACCCACCCACTTCCCTACACTCTCACTCTACCTCTCACTCTACCTCACACACTCCCTTGCCCCCTGACTCTCTCCCCCTCTCTTACACTCTCACACTCACACACTCTCACATTCAATCTCTCCCTCTCACACACACTCACTATCTCACACACTATATCCCCATCTCTCTCTTCCCACCTCTCTCTCTCTCCCTATCTCTCTCTCTTGCCCCATCTCTCTCCCCATCTCTCTCTCTCCCTCTCCCCAGCTCTCCCTCTCTCATCTGTCTCCCATCTCTCTCCCTCTCCCCATCCTTTCTCTCCCCAGCTCTCCCTCCTCCCCAGCTCTCCCTCCCTCCCCATCTCTCCCTCTCTTATCTCTCTTTCTCTACCCTTCCCTCCCCCCTTCTCCTGGTCCCCGAATCCTCTCTCTCTCTCTCTCCCCACCTTTGCATATCTCTCCTCCACCCTTCTCCCTCTAGTCCCCAAAACATCTCTCTCTCTCTCCCCATCTCTCTCCCTCTACCCATCCCTCTCTCCCCATCTCCCTCCCCCCATCTCTCCCTCTCTTCTTATCTCACTTTCTCTACCCTTCCCTCCCCCCTCTCCTAGTCCCCAAATCCTCTCTCTCTCTCCCCACCTCTGCATATCTCTCCTTCTCCACCATTCCCTCCCCCTTCTCCCTCTAGTACCCAAATCCTCCTCTCCCCATCTCTACCTGTCTCCCTTCTCTCTCTAGTCCCCTAATCCCCCTCTCTCTGTATCTACCTCTCCCCTTCCTCTTGCACTCCCCCCAAAAAAAAAAAAAAAAAAAAAAAAAATGGTGGTAGGGACTCGCAGGACCCAGGGTCCAGAGGAGAACGGCTCTGGTAAGGAAGAATGGATGAAAGAGCAGTGCAAAAGGATGGAACAAGAGTGGGAGAGAAAACTAGGAGAGCTTTCTGCAAAGATGGAGAGAGAGCTTTCTGTGACACTGGAAAAGAGGTTGGAGGAGGAGAAGAAGAACTGGGAGGCACAAGCTGAAGATGCAGTAGCCAGGATAAGGGGCCTAGAAGATGAGGTAAACAGGCTGAAGCAGGTTACAGGGGTATTGACCAGTAAAGACACAGCATCAAGGGGCCCATCGGGAAGGAAGATGTAACTTACGCTATGGCCGTATCTGCCTACCAAGCAGGGCCAAGGAGCGAAGAGGGTGAGCAGCTGAGAGCAGGTGGAGAGGGAATAGGGCAAATGCAGAGGAACGATCATGCCACCAAGAGCAACAGGAAAAAGAAGGGAGAAACAGGAGCCTGAGCTGCAGAGGGAAAGGCAATGGGAGGAGGAGGGCAAAGGCAGTGTTTATTCATGGGCTGAAGGAGAGTGAGGGAAGGACACACACTGAAAGACGGCAGGCAGAAAGAAAGGAGATTGAGAGCATACTCAAAGAAATAGGTGAAGAAGACATGTCCGAGATTGTAAATTTTCAGAGAATAGGGGGGTACTCGAAGGGGAGAAAACGACCGCTCAAGCTGATTCTCAGGACAGAAACAGAGAGAGACAGAATCCTCCAAGAGAAACCACGATTGAAGGAAACGGAAGAATACAGGAGGGTGTTCCTAGACCGGGACAGAACAAAAACAGAACGACAGCAGCTGAGGGAGAGGACACAAAGGCGAAAGGAGCGAGGAGGAGGGACAAGGACAGAATCAGTAGAGGACAACCAGAGCAGGGCGGAGCAACAAGAACAAGCACACACAGAACCATCCCAAACACCCAACAACCAAGCACACTATCCCAACACAAACTACAACCAACAATCTCAGCCCCACCCAACACTCCACTATAGAATCCCACAGTACACCACCAGGTCCCCCCCCCTCACAGACCCCCAAAACACAGTAGTAGAGAGGAAACTGAAGGTATGGTACACCAATGCTGATGGAATAACAAATAAGTGGGAGGAGTGGCACGAAAGAGTCAAAGAGGCATCACCGGACATAATAGCTCTCACAGAAACCAAGCTCACAGGTATGATAACAGATGCCATCTTTCCAATGGGATACCAGATCCTGAGGAAAGACAGAGGGAACAGAGGGGGTGGAGGAGTGGCACTGCTGATCAAAACCGATGGGATTTTGACGAGATGGAGAGAGGAGACGGAGGAGAAGCTGGGGATTACATAGTAGGGATGCTACAGTCTGGAGGTCCCAAGGTGGTAATTGCAGTGATGTATAACCCACCACAGAACAGCAGGAGGCCAAGGCAAGAGTATGATGAGAGTAACAGAGCGATGATTGACACTCTGGCAGAAGTGGCCAGAAGGGCTCGCGCGAGCAGGGCGAAGCTACTGATCATGGGTGACTTCAACCATAAGGAAATTGATTGGGAGAACTTGGAGCCACATGGGGGCCAAGAAACGTGGAGGGCTAAGATGCTGGAGGTGGTACTGGAAAATCTCATGTACCAACACGTAAGGGACACTACCAGAGAGAGAGGAAATGACGAACCAGCGAGACTGGACCTAGTATTCACCCTGAGTAGTGCAGATATTGAGGACATCACACATGAAAGCCCCTTGGGGCCAGTGATCATATGGTTCTAAGTTTCGAATACATAGTAGAGTTACAAGTGGAGGGGAAGCAGGAAGGGCTGCACAAATGAAGCCAAACTACAAGAAAGGTGACTATGTGGGCATGAGGAACTTCCTGCACAGAGTTCAGTGGGACAGAGAGATGGCAGGGAAGTCAGTAGACGAGATGATGGAATATATGACAACAATTTGCAAGGAAGCTGAGGAGAGGTTTATACCCAAGGGTAACAGGAGAAGCGAAAAAGACAGGATGAGCCCATGGTTCACCCAAAGGTGCAGGGAAGCCAAAACCAAGTGTGCAAGGGAATGGAAGAGGTACAGAAGGCAAAGAACCCCGGAGAATAAGGAGAGCAGTCGTAGAGCCAGAAATGAATATGCACAGATCAGAAGGAGGCCCAAAGACAGTACGAGAATGACATAGCAGCGAAAGCCAAATCTGACCCAAAGCTGCTGTACAGCCACATCAGGAGGAGAACAACAGTCAAGGACCAGGTGATCAGGCTGAGGAAGGTAGGAGGGAGGTCACAAGAAATGACCGGGAAGTGTGTGAGGAGCTCAACATGAGATTCAAAGAGGTGTTCACAGAGGAGATAGAAGGGCCTCCAGAAAGGAGGAGAGGTAGGGTACACCATCAAGTGCTGGACACAATACACACAAATGAGGAGGAAGTGAAGAGGCTACTAAGCGAGCTAGATACTTCAAAGGCGATGGGGCCAGATAACATCTCTCCATGGGTCCTGAGAGAGGGAGCAGAGGAGCTATGTGTACCCTAACAACGATCTTCAACACATCTATCGAAACAGGGCAACTACCTGAGGTTTGGAAGACAGCAAATGTAGTTCCAATTTTTAAAAAGGAGACAGGAACGTAGCACTAAACTACAGACCAGTGTCACTGACATGTATTGTATGCAAGGTCATGGAGAAGATAGTCAGGAGAAGGGTGGTTGAGCACCTAGAAAGGAATGAGCTTATCAACGACGGCCAACACGGTTTCAGGGACGGGAAATCCTGTGTCACAAACCTACTGGAGTTCTACGACAGGGTGACAGCGATAAGGCAAGAGAGAGAGGGGTGGGTAGATTGCATATTCTTGGATTGTAAGAAGGCGTTTGACACAGTTCCACACAAGAGATTAGTGGAGAAGCTGGAGGACCAGGCAGGGGTAACAGGGAAGGCACTACATTGGATCAGGGAATACCTGTCAGGGAGACAGCAGCGAGTCATGGTACGTGGCGAGGTGTCAGAGTGGGCGCCGGTGACGAGCGGGGTTCCACAGGGGTCAGTCCTGGGACCAGTGCTGTTTCTGGTATTTGTGAACGACATGACGGAAGGAATAGACTCCGAAGTGTCCCTGTTTGCAGATGATGTGAAGTTGATGAGAAGAATTCAATCGGACGAGGACCAGGCAGAACTACAAAGGGATCTGGACAGCCTGCAAGCCTGGTCCAGCAACTGGCTCCTGGAGTTCAACCCCACCAAGTGCAAAGTCATGAAGATTGGGGAAGGGCAAAGAAGACCGCAGACGGAGTACAGCCTAGGGGCCAGAGACTGCAAACCTCAATCAAGGAAAAGATCTTGGGGTGAGTATAACACCAGACACATCTCCTGAGGCGCACATCAACCAAATAACTGCTGCAGCATATGGGCGCCTAGCAAACCTAAGAACAGCATTCCGACATCTTAATAAAGAATCGTTCAGGACCCTGTACACTGTGTACGTTAGGCCCATATTGGAGTATGCAGCACCAGTTTGGAACCCACACCTAGCCAAGCATGTGAAGAAGCTCGAGAAAGTGCAAAGGTTTGCAACAAGACTAGTCCCGGAGCTAAGGGGTATGTCCTACGAGGGAGGTTAAGGGAAATCGACCTGACGACACTGGAGGACAGGAGAGATAGGGGAGACATGATAACAACATATAAGATACTGAGAGGAATTGACAAAGTGGACAGAGACAGAATGTTCCAGAGATGGGACACAACAACAAGGGGACACAGATGGAAGTTGAAGACTCAGATGAATCACAGAGATGTTAGGAAGTATTTCTTCAGTCACAGAGTTGTCGGGAAGTGGAATAGTTTAGGAAGCGATGTAGTGGAGGCAGGCTCTATACATAGCTTTAAGCAGAGGTATGATAAAGCTCATGGCGCAGGGAGAGTGACCCAGTAGCGGCCAGTGAAGAGGCGGGGCCAGGAGCTTTGACTCGACCCCTGCAACCACAACTAGGTGAGTACAACTAGGTGAGTACACACAAACTCGCACTCTTCTTCAGTCACAGAGTTGTCAGGAAGTGGAATGGTCTGGAAAGTGACATAGTGGAGGTGGGAACCATACATAGTTTTAAGACGAGGTTTAACAAAGCTTATGGAGCAGGGATAGAGTGGACCTAGTAGCGACCAGTGAAGAGACGGGGCCAGGAGCTATGAATCGACCCCTGCAATCACATACAGGTGAATACACACACATGAACTAGAATAGGTGAGTATACGATACTCCTCAATCTCCAACAAAAGATTGAGATAAAAGCTAAAGAAAGAGGCATGAGTTACAGAGAAAGCTCTACATTGACTGATAGAGAGTTTAACTGGAAGTAAAACAGCGAGTTATTGTCAGGAAGAATGTGTTGGAATGGGCGAGTGTGACGAGTAGGGCTCCACAAGAGTCTTAACTTTGACCGGTACTGTTTCTTGTGTATGTAAACAACATGACAGAGGACGATTCACAAGTGTCGCTGTTCGTGGATGATATGAATCTCATGAGGAGGATACAAACAGGAGTACACCAGAAAAGAGAACAGATGTACCTGGTGAAGCTACATGATTGGTCTGACAAGTGGTCTGGCAGGAAATGCAAAGGAAAATCAAAGGACAAATACGTGCGGAAGCAGTATACAGGCTCGGGAGACATAGACTGCATACCTACCTGAATGGAAAGGTCTCCGGGGTGAGCATAATCACAAGCATTTCACTCAGATAACTTCAGCAGCAAAAGTGAGACTGGCAGATTAGATAGCAACTTTCAGTAACCTCATCAAGGAATCGGCTTGCAATGGAAAGCAATTTTCTCTGTGCATTATTAAACATCATTATAAACATTGAAAAGCTTATCAGTGTCAAGAGAATAACAAATCAGTTAATGAGATTTTTATTTTTACACAATGATGTCAGTTGTCTTTCTTTTTATCAATCCTAAACAGTGAGAACAGAATACAAAAAATCTGTTAGACTGTAGTGAAGGTTTGTGGACTGAAACTAATTAAGAACCATTATTCAAGGTCAAATCTTCATTATTTAATATTATACGCCTTTGCAATCTGTGTGACTTAGAGACCTTTGTAAATATTTTGAATGCTGGGTACCAAAAATGTAAATGATACTTTATTACTCTTATTACTTACCTACGTACTGTCAATCTTTCTTTCAATTTTTCTTTCTTTTTTACTTGTTTATTTCATTCTTTCTTAGTTTATACGTTTGTTTCTTTCTTTCTTTCTTAGTGTGAGCCGGAACGTTTTTTAATTTACTAATTTACTTGATAAAATATGTAATTGTTCGAATCTGTGTGATAAACCGAGAATGGTTCTTCCGACCGGCTTCAAACGTTTAACCCTGGTGTGTTTTCCGAAGAGCAAAGTTGGTCTTGCAATTGCCCATCATGAGTCTCATTTTGTTTAATTAAAAATTGTGAAACTGACTTCCTTTAAATATATTCGGAATCTTATCGGGTTCAAAATATTTAAGCAACGCAACTGTAAATTGCCAATTTGATTAAAAATTGGTTTCCGTGTTATAACTAGAGATTGTCTCTTTTGGTTGGCTTCAAAGTCTTAAGAGTTGGTGAATTTTAATTGGAAGTTTATTTATATTGAATTTAGGCTTTGTCGTGTTATTCTGACAGTGTCAAGATTGGCTTTATAAAATTTAACTTTCTTATAGCAAACAAAAATTCACATCTTCGTTAGAGGATTGAAGAGAAATTTAAACAGAACCGAATTTCAAAGAAAAAGAAAATTGAAAAACAGCGAGAACTGAACCCTTATCAAGTTTGAAGCAGAGATACCACATTGACAAGAATTATTCTCTTCTCCCGCTAACCCCCTTTAGGATTTTTACTTATAACTTATGATCGCCTTATCTGATCTGCTGCAAATGTTCAACCCTGGTCAATTATTATGAGATGAAGGGTCATGATCAATTAACAATCGCAGGTACCCTCTGCATTCTTTTATATAGGCCATTCCTAAAACTCGTTTCCACGAAAGACCTTCAGAGAGCCTTTTATTTAATTAATTACATCCTCAATTATTTATCCAATTATCCTTAACCCTTCAGTGTTGATATCATAATGAAAGATATGAGAGGTTTCAACCTTATTAACATGCTTGTGTATTTTAGAGCATTAGTCTCTCTGAGATAATAAGAAAATAACTGTCCAGTTTAGCTTCAAAACTGCTGTTTCTTATGAGAAGACTTGTACGAGATTTGGGCATTGTATTTTCTAACTTTCCAATTCATTTTTCTGGAGAATTTGGGATATTAATAAACATAAGTTTTTCAACGATTAGCGCTATCCTAATAGGATGTATTGGGGTGCAGGGAAACTAGTTTTCCAGTGTTGGGAGAATTCATTTCTTGAATTATACATCAACCAAACTACTTCTAGTTATTATGAATATTATTATTATTAATATCGTCATCATTACTATGATTAATTAATATTGTTGTTGTTTTTGTCATTATTATTATTATTATTATTATTATTATTAATTTTATTATTATTATTATTATTATTATTATTATTATTATTATTATTATTATTATTATTATTAATAGTATTATTATTATTATTATTATCGTTATTATTAGGTATAATCGAAAGTGTACTTTTAAGTCGTTGCCCGATATTTGTCCATCCTGTTTTTTTCTTGTTTTTCCTCTAATTTTCTACCAAACTCTCGTTTATGACTTGAGAACGCATCATCTGATAGGCTGCAGATTTTACTCTGCCTCTGCCAGTATGCAGAGATCAAACTATCCAACGATAATCATTTCCCATTCAAATAAAACCTTACCATGCAGCTGCAACCACCAGACATGGATCTATCATACACTAGTTGTTGTAGTGTGAATTAGTTAAATTTATCATGACTAAGAGGTTTAGCAAAACGTTTACGGTGGCCTCGGACTCTGTTGTTGTTCACTTATGTTCTTAAAGTATTTTACAAATTTATGAAGAAATGCATTCAATAGGTGTTCGGCATTCTTGTTTATAATAATGAAATTTGGAAGTTTGGTTATCAGGAACGATTCCATAATCTTCCTCTCCTGTGCAAGAACTTTCCAAGCCATCTCTCTCTCTCTCTCCTCTCTCTCTCTCTCTCTCTCTCTCTCTCTCTTCTCTCTCTCTCTCTCTCTCTCTTTCAACACACAGAGGCCATTAGTCTACTACACTTTTCCCCTCTCTCTCTCTTCACACACTTCCACCTTAATTTCGCAGAATGCTGCACCTCTCCCCACTGGCACTAGCCTTTTTCCCCCTCGTCGGCTCGTCAGGGAGCATTATCATTGCTATAATCCACGATATCAGCCAAGATTGGAAGCAACGATCGCAATTCCCTGGGAAAACGAGCGAGAGACTTGAGGAAATGTGGTATTGATGGAACGGTGGATCCGTAACGGGCATATCAGTTTAGCTTATTGGGTAGAACAATTCTCTTCACTTCACTAAAATGGGATGATACAATACTGTCCAACTCTACTGCCCATTTTGTTCGAGTAAGTTTTAGTAAAATATTATATTCTCCTGTTGCCGCAAAAATCAAATAATAATGACTACTACTGCTTCTACTACTACTACCACTATTTCTTCTATTACTACTACTATTATTTCAACTAATACCATTATTACAGTAGCTTCTCTTAGCTTTACTTATATTGTGTAAATGTGACGGAGAAAACACATCCAAAATTTCAGTGCGCACTTCTAAAACTACGACTACTATTTCAACTTCTACTACTGCAGTTTCTACTGCTTCTAGTAATACTACTACTACAACTTTTACTATTTCTGCTACTAATTCATCAATTACATCTACAATAAACTATTACTACTTCAACTACCTCTAATGCTTTTACTAATTATAAAACTACGACTACTAACACTATTACCAGAAAAACTTTTAGAGCGGCTCTGCCTTTCTGAAGAAATAATTAATGAAACATCATTATCTATTGTCGATAAATATAAAAATAAAGATCTGAGGTTTTTGGAGGTGGCTACCTGGTACCTGGAGAGAATTCCAGGGTGGGGTCAACGCCCCCGCGGCCCGGTCTGTGACCAGGCAGGAAAGGAATAAAATTAAGAATTCGTTAAGAGGAAAGTTGAGAAGATATTACACAAATTCTTTGATGTGATATAAAGTTATTTTTAGGTTAAACTTAGACGATGTTTAAATGGGAACAAAAGTTTATTATTTTTTTATTAACACAATCGGCCGTTTCCCACCAAGGCAGTTTGGGCCGAAAAGAAAAACTTTAAATCATCATTCACTCCTTCACTGTCTTGTCAGAGGCGTTCTTACTCTACAGTTGTAAAACTGCAACATTAACACCCCTCCTACAGAGAGTGGCACTGTACTTTTCCTCTCAAGGACTCAAGTCCGATCTGCCGGTTTCCCTGAATACCTTCATAAATGTTACCTTGCTCACAGTCCAACAGCACGTCAAGTCCTAAAAACAATTTTTCCTAACACGCTCACGCACGCTTGCAGGAAGTCCAAGCCACACGCACACAAAACCTCTTTTACCCTCCATCCATCCAAGTTTAATTGAATATTATTTCCAGAGATATTACAACAATATATTGATAATCTTAACAATGAAGATAATCATAATTGGATTCATTCAGAGTAATTGAAAAATAGATCCTATGATTTGTTCCTATTTAATAAATATTTAATGAATACAAGTTGCAATATTTACTTTATTAATAATGTACTTATAGGTTGCATACATCTACCTGGAGAGTCTACCTGAGAGAATTCCGGGGGTCAACGCCCCGCGGCCCGGTCTGTGACCAGAAGGTAGCTCTACTGACATATATAATTATAGACCGCTTATGATATTTTTTTTATTTAAATTCTTTGAAATTCAATTGTTAGATATATTAGAAAGATTCATGCATTTTGATTTTAGATAATTTGAGTTCAATAACGGATTAATTATCTATTAGTGACTCAAGTTTAGAACTGAAGAAACTTTAAGACTTACATTAAGAAGGGAGGAAGGTCAGTTGGTGGTTGCAAGAACCTTCCCAAGTGTGTGATGAGAGAGTATCCCTCATTCCAGGGGATATACGTACTGATAGAGAATCCCTCCTGATACTGTAAATTTATTTATATATTATATAAAAAATTAGAGGCAAGAATTGTGAGGAATAAAAAGGAAATATCATTATTATGTCATTGATAAGAATGTGAGAGAAGGTGGCATATTCTCATCATTGCTCCTTAAATTATACATTGTTGACGTAACTAAAGAAAGTAACATGTCGTTTCCACTTGGCTGATAAAAAAGATAAAGTTATAAATTAACATAGGTAAATGAAAATGGAGGGAATTTCGTGAACATATTAGATCAAATAATTAAGATAATGCTATTAGTCAGTATGAATTTGTTGAGTATTTTAAATCTATAAATCATTATGTAAAATGTGATTTGTTTAAATTTTAAATGGGTTATATATGATACTCTCTTATTTTCAATTAAAATATTTTGTATTCTTGATTATGGCTGACAGTATGCATTATGGCTGTCAGTATGCATTATGGCTGTCAGTATGCATATGGCTGTCAGTATGCATTATAGCTGTCAGTATGCATTATGGATGTTAGTATGCATTATGGCTGACAGTATGTATTATGGCTGTCATTATGCATTATGCATGTATGTATGCATTATGGGTGTCAGTATGCATTATGGTTGTCATTATGCATTATAGCTGACAGTATGTATTACGGCTGACAGTATGCATTATGGCTGACAGTATGCATTATGGCTGACAGTATGCATTATGGCTGTCAGTATGCATTATGGCTGTCAGTACGCATTATGGCTGACAGTATGCATTATGGCTGTCAGTATGCATTATGGCTGACATTATGCATTATGACTGACAGTATGCATTATGACTGTCAGTATGCATTATGGCTGTCAGTATGCATTATGGCTGACAGTATGCATTATGACTGACAGTATGCATTATGGCTGACAGTATGCATTATAGCTGTCAATATGCATTATGACTGACAGTATGCATTATGACTGGTAGTATGTATTATGGCTGTCAGTATGCATTATGACTGTCAGTATGCATTATGATTGTCAGTATGCATTATGGCTGTCAGAATGCATTGTGGCTGTCAGTATGCATTAGAGCTGACAGTATGCATTATGGCTGTCAGTATGCATTATGACTGTCAGTATGCATTATGATTGTCAGTATGCATTATGGCTGTCAGAATACATTGTGGCTGTCAGTATGCATTATAGCTGATAGTATGCATTATGGCTGTCAGTATGCATTATGGCTGACAGTATGCATTATGGTTGTCAGTATGCATTATGGCTGACACATGCATTATGGCTGACAGTATGCATTATGACTGTCAGTATGCATTATGGCTGTCAGTATACATTATGGATGACAGTATGCATTATGCCTGACAGTATGCATTATGGCTGACAGTATGCATTATAGCTGTCAATATGCATTATGACTGACAGTATGCATTATGACTGGCAGTATGCATTATGGCTGTCAGTATGCATTATGGCTGCCAGAATGCATTATGGCTGTCAGTATGCATTAAAGTTGACAGTATGCATTATGGCTGTCAGTATGCATTATGGCTGACAGTATGCATTATGGCTGTCAGTATGTATTATGGCTGTCCGTAAGCATTATGACTGTCAGTATGCTTTATGGCTGTCAGTATGCATTATGGCTGTCAGTATGCTTTATGGCTGTCAGTATGCATTATGGCTGACATTATGAATTATGGCTGTCAGTATGCATTATAGCTATCAGCATGCATTATGGCTGACAGTATGCTGTATGGCTGTCAGTATGGATTATGGCTGTCAGTATACTTTATGGCTGTCAGTATGCATTATGGCTTGCAATATGCATCATGGCTTTCAATGTGTATTATGGTTTGTCATATGCATTATGACTTACAATATGCAATATGCATTATGGCTGTCAATATATTGGTATGCTGTTATACCTGGAGTTTACCTGGAGAGAGTTCAGGGGTCACTCTCCCTGCGGCCCGGTCTGTGACCAGGCCTCATGGTGGATCAGGGCCTGATCAACCATGCTGTTACTGCTGGCCGCACGCAGTCCAACGTACGAACCACAGCCCGGCTGGTCAGGTACCGACTTTAGGTGCCTGTCCAGTGCCTGCTTGAAGGCAGCCAGGGGTCTATTGGTAATCCTTCTTATGTATGATGGGAGGCAGTTGAACAGTCTTGGTCTCCTGACACTTATTGTGTCTCTCCAACGTGCTAGTGGCACCCCTGCATTTCATTGGGGGATGTTGCATCGGCTTCCGAGTCTTTTGCTTTCGTAGGGAGTGACACTCGTGTGCAAGTTTGGTACTAATTCCTCTAGGATTTTCCAAGTGAATATAATAATGTATCTCTCCCGCCTGCATTCTAGGGAGTACAGGTTGAGGAACTTCAAGCGTTCCCAGTAATTGAGGTGGTTTATCGCAGTTATGTGTGCCATGAAGGTTCTCTGCACATTTTCTAGGTCAGCAATTTCACCTGCCTTGAAAGGAGCAGTTAGTGTGCAGCAATATTCCAGCCTAAATAGAACAAGCGACCTGAAAAGTTTCATCATAGGCTTGGCATCATGAACATATTTATAATAATTTTGATAATAATAATAGTAATAATAAAAAATAATAATAAAACGAAGAAAATGAACATGAAAAAGTAAAAGAAAAACAACAACAGCAAAAAAATAAACAAGAGGAATAGTAATAGTAATTTTATATAATAATAATAATATTAATAATAATTAATAATAATAATAATAATAATAATAAAACTAAGGAGGAATATTATCAATTACATTGTTCAGCTACACACAAATGGGGTAACACACAGTGTATCCGCACAAAGAGCAGCGTTATCAACCACATAAGCGCCTGGGGCTCGAACACTATAACGTGAGGCTCTCAACATATCCAGATGCAATAAAACCCGCGACTAGTGCATGTCCATCCCATAAAAGCGACAATCCTCCCTGACATATACTGCTTTCCATTTAGGTACTTCCCATTTGCTGCACAAAGGTTTAGTGTGGAAGCATGTATAGTTAGCTTAGCTGGTATTATAACGAGAATGTCCAATTATTTTGTTAGTGTGGGGACAGTGCTGAGTTTAAAGTACTCTATATATATATATATTTATATATATATATATATATATATATATATATATATATATATATATATATATATATATATATATATTCGTCCGATTAGGTAAAACTGGTCAATTAGCAAGAACTCATTTAAATTAAGTCCTTCCTAAAATTTTCTCTTATACGTTTAAAGATATATTTTTTCATTTACGTTAATGTAAAAATTTTAATTTGTACCAAAGAAACTTTGAAAAACCCACCTAACCTTATTAGAACAAACGCAATTTAATTTAGCCTAACCCAACTAAATATATTTTAGATACGTTAACATTAATTTAATAATAAACAAACACAATGAAATATATTTTTTCGTTATGTTCAGAATGATTTTTTCGAAATTATTGCATACACAAATTTTCGCTTGTCTTATATGGCAAGAAGAGCGTTGCTATTTAAAAACCAAAATCCAAAATTTTACCTAATCCAAAGACAAAAATATATATATATATATATATATATATATATATATATATATATATATATATATAACACGTGTACTTTAAACTCAGCATTGTCCCCCCACTAACAAAATATTATATATATATATATATATATATATATATATATATATATATATATATATATATATATATATATATATATATGTATATATGATGGGGGCCCCCCTCTGGTTGGACATTGTGGGGCCCATAGCCTCGGAAAAGTGGATAAAAAGGCTTCAAGGGAAAAATATTTAGATTTCTTTCTGAAGCCCCTTTGAATATTCCACTTCCCCCACCACCCCCTCTTTTGATTGTGTATAAATTTGATTTCAAGACAAAATTCATTGACAAAATACTTTGACAAGAATACAATAGGGAGTAAAACAACATAGATAACAACTCAGAGCTACATGTCAAATACTTCTCCAGCTCCCCGGCAGGGGCCCCCGGTGCCAGAATGCTGCAGGCATTTCCCTCTGGATCGCAACACTGAGTCTCTGAAAGAGGAAGCTGGTCGCCCTGTGGCCCCTTGGTTTCATATTATTTTTCCCCCCCGCTTTTTGAGAAACTTTAGAGCACACTTGCCCATGCTCAAGGTCCCCGGGCCTATTGGGATGAAGTTAAAAGCAAGGGAAAGCCTTCATATTTGCGAGTCTTCTGGGTCTCCTGTGGCTGGCAGCTCCACCCCCTTCAGCTACGGAGTATGGGAAGTAGGTGTCTGCCTTGTGGCAGCACAGGTGTAGTCCCAACAATCTGCTTCCCATCCTTCAGGGTAGCATAGTGGCTCCATCGGGACGCGACTTCCATCAGACCTCTGCACTTGGGGTTTCCCCGTTGAGCTGGGCGGGCTGTGGCGAGGTTTTTTTTATGATGTCTGACCTCCTCATGTCTAGCATATTTCCCCTTCTGATGGGGACACACGAGCCCAGAAGTCGATTGACCCAGCCGTCGCCCTGCCGCTGGGGTATGGGGGCGGCTGGGCGAAGCGCAACACCAATCCGAATGTCTGTGGGTCGAGTCGTGTTCCCAGAGAGGTGGGAGCAGCAGAAGGAAATCTCCTGAGTGTGGTGCCTTCACCGCTAGGAGACGAGCTTTGTCCTTTCCTGAAGCGTTGGGAGCATTGTGTTGAATTTTTCCATGATCGGTTTGTCCCAGTGGGACTGTTCGGGGGGGAGCTGGTCTACTGGAATAGTCTGCTGGGATGTCCACCGCACTGCTGTTCAATGAACCTGGGGTCTTGGCCCACCACACCTCTCAAACGTTCAGGGACAATCTTTTTGACTAATCCACAGGAGGCCAAACACGATGACAAAAATGCAGGTAAAGCTACCTGCGTTTTTGCCCTCTCCCAGTCGCACTGATAGGGTGGCCTGCTCCCATTGGTATCCTCTAGTGACAGATTTAGTGCCTTCTTGAGTTTATCTCGGTGTGCTCCCTACTGTCAAGTGTTGGGTTGTCCCAAAAAGGTGCCCCTCAAGAAGTAAGTGAGTCTTGGCATAGTAAGACACCTTGTGAGGAGAAAAGGGCATCATGGGCAACAAGATCCCTTATTTCTTCCATTCTTTTCAGGTCATTCACTTTTTCCTTGAGGACGTGTCGATGGCCTGGTGACCCAGCGTGCCCCAGGAGGGTACTGTTGGATGGAGTGGTAGTAGTGACTTCTGGGAGGATTGTTTGACCGCATTGATTATTTCCTGGTTTGTTGTGATGATTTCACACTTTGAGGGATTAAAGGGTGAGTCCTAAGGCCTGTGTCTTCACCCGTTGTAGGTCCTCTAACAGGGGGTCCCCAGACCCGCCAGAGCGCCATCATCCAGGTATATATATGTATATTATTATTATAAAATTATTTTGGCAAATAGCAACGCTCTCTTGCCATATAAGACAAAGGAAAATTTTGTATGCAATAATTTTTAAAAAATTCTGAACTAACGAAAAAATATATTTAAATTTTGTTTGTTTATTATTAAATTAATGTTAACGTATCCAAATATATTTAGTTGGTTTTGGGTAAATTAAATTGCTTGTTTAATAAGGTTAGGTAGGTTTTTTAAAGTTTCTCTTGGTACAAAATTATAAATTTTACATTAACATAAATAAAAAATATATCTTTAAACGTATAAGAAAAATTTTAGGACTTAATTTTAATGAGTTTTGCTAATTGACCAGTTTTAACCTTTTGCAGCATATATATATATATATATATATATATATATATATATATATATATATATATATATATATATATATATATATATATATATATAACAAGGGAAGGTGGCAGGCAGTAGGCCTCCAGGAAGTGGTGACATCATAGCAGGTTGTGTGTCATTATAAATAAGTGTAACGTACCAAAAGTGAAGAGTAATTTACAAAAGTGAAAACACTTGAGGAATGTGTGGTGTATTATGAGTATAAATGGATATACTTTATCATGTGTGAAGGATTTCGAAGAAAGTCTTAGAGATCAATGCAGTACGACAACAAAGACGCAGAAGCAGCAAATTGTCGACCACTCCACTTCCAGCCGCAAGTAACTTGCCTAGTGTGGTTGCATGTTGTGTCAGAAGTATTGGTCTCTGACACTGGAAGCTAAGGGTCACTCACTCCTGCCAGCTTTTACCTGAATTAGAGTAAAACAACATTGATAAGGTGGAGATAGGATTGATGAGTGTGTGGGAAACTAGTGAGGGACATCAAACACACACACACACACCCCGGGTTCAGGCACTGTAGAGCTGAGTATAGTATCATAATTTTTAGATTTACTAGTATTAGTGTAAGTATTTTACTAGTAATATTGATACATAGAAGTGAGGAGTATTTTCTGGGCACACAAACATAGATGCAGGGCATACAAACACACCACAAGGTTTTCACACCTTCGGAAACCTGATCTGACACATCCTCTCTCCCTCTCTCTTAACCCATATACACACACATACATACACACACACACACACACACACACACACACACACACACACACACAAAAAAAAAAAATTGCGACAAGGTTAGTTCCACAACTCAGGGGTCTGTCTTATGAAGAAAGGTTGAGGAAATAGGACTAACAAAACTGGAGGAAAGAAGGGTCAGAGGAGACATGATAACGACATACAAAATACTGCGGGGAATTGACAAGGTAGATAGTGACAGGTTGTTTCAGAGAGGGAACACAGAAACAAGGGGACACAACTGGAAGCTGAAGACTCAAATGAGTCAAAGGAATGTCAGGAAACATTTCTTCAGCCACAGAGTAGTCAGGAAGTGGAATGGACTAGAGAAAGATATAGTGGAGGCAGGAACCATACATAGTTTTAAGACAAGGTATGATAAAGCTCATGGAGCAGGGAGAGCAGAGACCCAGTAGCAGACAGCGAAGAGGCGGGGCCAGGAGCTGAGTCTCGATCCCTGCAACCACAATTAGGTGAGTACAATTAGGTGAGTACACACACACACACACACCTTCCTCTATCTATTTCCCTCCCTCTCCCCCTTCCCCTCCCATTACCCTCCCTCTAACTTCTTTCCATTCACCTTCTCTCTCTCTCCTCTCTCTCTCTCTCTCTCTCTCTCTCTCTCTCCTCTCTCTCTCTCTCTCTCTCTCTCTCTCTCTCTCTCTCCTCCCTCTTCCCCTTCCCTTCCTCTCTTCCTCTCTCTCCTCTCCCTCCTCTTCCCTCCTCCTTCCCTCTCCTCCCCTCTCCCTCTCCCTCTCCCTCCATTCCCTTCCTCTCTCTCTCTCCTCTCCCCTCCCTTTCCCCTTTCTCTCCCTCTCCCTCTCCCTCCCATTCCCCTTCCTCTCTCTCTCCTCTCCCTCTTCCCCCCATTCCCCTTCCTCTCTCTCTCTCTTCCTCCCCCTCCCATTCCCCTTCCTCTCTCTCTCTCTCTCTCCCTCTCCCTCTTCCCCTCCCATTCCCCTTCCTCTGTCTCTCCCTCTACCTCTCCTCTTCCCCTCCCATTCCCCTTCCTCTCCTCCCTCTCCCTCTCCCTCTCCCCCTCCCATTCCCCTTCCTCTCTCCCTCTTCCCCTCCTATTCCCCTTCCTCTCCCCTCTCCTTCCCTTCCTCTTCCCTCTCTCTCTCTCTCTCTCTCTCTCTCTCTCTCTCTCTCTCTCTCTCTCTCTCTCTCTCTCTCTCTCTCTCTCTCTCTCCTCCATTGCTCCCCTCTCCTCTCTTGCTTTTCCCCTCTACCTTTTCTCTTGCTCTCCTTGTCCCTCCATTTCCCACTCTCTTTCCTTCCTCCCCTTCACCCCTTCTCCCTCTAGCCCCCTTCCCACTCTTTCTCCACCCTTCCATTCCCTCCCTGGCCTCCCTCCATCACTCTCCCTGGCCCCCTCCCTCCCCTTACAACCCACCCACTCCCACATGGCCATAATCTCTCTCCATCTCTTTCTATCTCTCCTCTTCCCCTCCCTTCTCTCTTTTGCTCCTTCTCCTCTCCCCTTTTCTCTCCCTCTCCCTCTATTACCCCTTTTTTCTTTTCCTCCTTCCCTTCCACCCCTTTTACCTATAGCCCCCTTCCCCCCTTTCTCCACCCTTCCATCACTCTCACTCTTAAACATCTCCCCCTTAAACCCTACACTTCCCCGAACACACACACAACTACAGCTAACAATGGTGTATAAGAGGGGAACTCGAAGGCCCAGAGGATCAGAGGAGAATGGCTCTGGTAGGGAAGAATGGATGGAGGAGCAATGCAAATGGATGGAACAAGAGTGGGATTGTAAACTAGGTGAGGTCTCTGCAAAAATGGAAAATAGGATGGAGGCAGAGCTTAGTGCAAAATTGGAAGGGAGGTTGGAGGAGGAGAAGAAGAAATGGGAGTCACAAATTGAAGCTGCAGTAGCCAGGATAAGGACTCTAGAAAGTGAGGTAAAAAGGCTGAAGCAAATTACAGGGGTATGGACAAGAGGGGACATAGCATCTGAAGTTGGCACACCCTCATCGAACAAGGAATCCAATGGGAAGGAGACATGAACTATGCTAAGGCCCTATCAGTCCAAGAAGGGCCAAGGAATGAAGGGGGAGAGCAGCTGGGAGCGGGGGTGGAGGTAAGAGAGGCACGACCAGGCCGCCAAGAGCTACAGGAAAACATTGGGGAGAGACGGAGGGAAAGGCAATGGGAGGCGGAGAGGGAGAAGTCAGTGTTTATTCACGGGCTTCAGGAGAGTGAATTAAGGACACACAATGAAAGACAGCAGGAGGAAAGACAGGAGATTGAGAACGTCATTAGAGAAATAGGTGAAGAGGACATGTCTGAGATAGTAAATTTTCAGAGAATAGGGGGGTACGTGAAGCGGAGAAAACGGCCAGTCAAGCTGATCTTCAAGACAGAAACAGTGCGAAACAGGATCCTGCAAGAGAAACCACGGCTGAAGGACTCAACAAGCATACAGAAGGGTGTTCTTAGACCGGGACAGAACAAAAACAGAACGACAGCAGCTGAGGGAGTGAAGGCAAAAGTGAAAGGAGCTGGGAAGAGAGACACAGACAGAATCAGCAGAGATCAACCAGAACAGGGAAGAGCAACAAGAGCGAGCACATACAGACCCATCCCCAGAACCCCAAAACCAAACACACTATCACAACACAGACCACAATCCACACTTACATCCCCCACCCCTCACTATGCTGTAGAATCCCGCGGCACACCGCCAGGGTCCCCACCCCAACAGACCTCCCAAAACACAGTGTTGGAGAGGAAACTGAAGGTATGGTACACCAACGCAGATGGAATAACGAATAAGTGGGAGGAGTGGCATGAAAGAGTCAATGAGGCATCACTGGACATCATAGCCCTCACTGAAACAAAGCTCACAGGAATGATAACAGATGCCGTCTTTCCAATGGGATATCAGATCCTGAGGAAAGACAGAGGGAACAGAAAGGGTGGAGGAGTGGCACTGCTGATCAAAAACCGATGGGATTTTGATGAGCTGGAGAGAAAGGACAGAGGAGAAGCAGGAGATTGTATAATAGGAACGCTTCAGTCCGGAAGTCCAAAGGTGGTAATTGCAGTGATGTATAACCCACCACAGAACAGCAGGAGGCCAAGGCAAGAGTATGATGAGAGTAATAGAGCGATGGATGACACACTGGCCGAATTGGCCAGAACGGCTCATGCGAGCAGGGCGAAGCTACTGATCATGGGTGACTTCAACCATAAAGAAATCGATTGGGAGAACTTAGAGCTACATGGGGGCCAATAAACGTGGAGGGCTAAGATGATGGAGGTGGTACTGGAAAATCTAATGTACCAACACGTAAGGGACACTACCAGAGAGAGAGGAGAGGACGAACCAGCGAGACTAGACCTAGTATTCACCCTGAGTAGTGCAGATATTGAGGACATCACACATGAAAGAACCCTTGGGGCCAGTGATCATATGGTTCTAAGCTTCGAATACATAGTAGAGTTACACGTGGAGAAGGAAGCAGGAAGGGCTGCACGTATATAGCCAAACTACAAGAAAGGTGACTACGGGGGCATGAAGAACTTCCTGCACGGAGTTCAGTGGGACAGAGAGCTGGCAGGGAAGTCAGTAAACGACATGATGGAATATATGACAACAATTTGCAAGGAAGCTGAGAAGAGATTTATACCCAAGGGTAACAGAAAAAGCGAAAAAGCCAGGATGAGCCCATGGCTCACCCAAAGGTGCAGGGAAGCCAAAACCAAGAGTGCCAGGGAATGGAAGAAGTACAGAAGGCAAAGGACCCAGGAGAGTAAGGAGAGCAGTCGTAAAGCCAGAAATGAATATGCACAGGTAAGAAGGGAGGCCCAAAGACAATACGAGAATGACATAGCAGCAAAAGCCAAATCTGACCCAAAGCTGTTGTACAGCCACATCAGGAGGAGAACAACAGTCAAGGACCAGGTGATCAGGCTGAGGAAGGAAGGGGGGGAGGTCACAAGAAATGACCGTGAAGTGTGTGAGGAGCTCAACATGAGATTCAAAGAGGTGTTCACAGAGGAGATAGAAGGGCCTCCCAGAAAGGCGGAGAGGTAGGGTACACCATCAGGTACTGGACACAATACACACAACTGAGGAGGAAGTAAAGAGGCTACTAAGCGAGCTAGATACCTCAAAGGCGATGGGGCCGGATAACATCTCTCCATGGGTCCTGAGAGAGGGAGCAGAGGAGCTATGTGTACCCCTAACAACAATCTTCAACACATCTATCGAAACATTGCAGATACCTGAGGTATGGAAAACAGCAAATGTAGTTCCAATTTTTAAAAAAGGAAACAGAAACGTAGCACTAAACTACAGACCAGTGTCACTGACATGTATAGTATGCAAGGTCATGGAGAAGATTATCAGGAGAAGAGTGGTGGAGCACCTAGAAAGGAATGAGATTATCAACGATGGCCAACACGGTTTCACGGAGGGGAAATCCTGTGTCACAAACCTACTGGAGTTCTACGACAGGGTGACAGCAGTAAGACAAGAGAGAGAGGGGTGGGTAGATTGCATATTCTTGGACTGTAAGAAGGCGTTTGACACAGTTCCTGGAAGAAGAAGAAGACCTGGAGAGAATTCCAGGGGTCAACGCCCCCGCTGCCCGGTCTATGACCAGGCCTCATGTTGTTACTGCTGGCCGCACGCAGTCCAACGTACGAACCACAGCCTGGCTGGTCAGGTACCGACTTTAGGTGCCTGTCCAGTGCCTGCTTGAAGACAGCCAGGGGTTTGTTGGTAATCCTCCTTATGTATGCTGGGAGGCAGTTGAACAATCTTGGGCCCCTGACACTTATTGTGTTGTCCCTCAACGTGCTAGTGGCACCCCTGCTTTTCATTGGAGTGATTTTCGTGTGCAAGTTTGGTACTAATCCCTCGAGAATTTTCCACGTGTATATAACAATGTATCTCTCCCGCCTGCGTTCTAGGGAGTACAGGTTTAGAAACTTCAAGCTATAGTGCTATAGTTTTAGATTCTTTTTAGCTGTAAATTGACTACCTTAGCTCATTTATTCATTTTTGTAAACATATCCAACGTACTAACTCACGTGCCAAGAACTCCTATTGCATTGTCCTATTCTTAAGTCTACTTGCATTGTTCTATTTTTAAGTTTAATTATAGAATCACACTAAATCTTATGATTCCAAACATTGATCCTGATACCAACCTTTTATTAAATGACTTACATGAACCTAACAACAACTGTCATTACTACACAGCAGAACAGGCTAAAACACTACTCAAAGCCAACAATAACATAACTATCTTTAACTACAATGTCAGATCTTTAAGCAAACATTTTGATGACCTCACTGCATTATTAAACTCACTACAGGCCAGAATGTCCATCATTGCTCTCACTGAAACCTGGCTAAAGCCTCATACTACAGATATCTATGCCATTCCTGGTTACACAGCCATACACAATTGTAGGCAAGACCAACAAGGAGGTGGCACAGCTATGTTATACTCAGACCAGCTTGAATGTATCAACAATACATGCACAAGAGATGAACATGGAGAATATATAATAGCTAAGTTTAAATCCAAATACCTACAAAAACCTCTCACAGTTATAAACATCTATAGATTACCACAGTCAAATATTCAGCAATTTAGTGAAAAATTAGGAAGTATGATTACTGATGCACACATGAACAAAGACCACTTAATCCTCACAGAAGACTTCAATATAAACCTCCTACAAGATCAGGACCCACAAGTAACTGAATTCACAAACACTATGAGCAACTGCTTGCTGCTCCCGACAATAACAAAACCTACAAGAATCTCTGAGACCTGTGCCTCTCTATTAGACCATATCTGGACTAACACCATATCCCCATTAAAATCAGGCATAATCACAGACAATACCACAGACCACTACCCAACCTTTCTCATAACCAACCTCGGAAAATTACCACTAGAGACTACTAAAGTTACCTTCAGACTACATAATGAGACAGCTATAAATAACTTCATAACAGCTATGACAAACACTGACTGGCAAACAGAAATAGACAACTTCACAGATACTGACTTATGTATTAATAATTTTCTTAAAAAGACCCAATACCTCTATAATAAGCATTGCCCCAAAAAACTAAACAAATCACAGCTAAAAGATTAAATAGTCCCTGGCTAACCCCCAGCATACTCAAATCCATTAATACAAAGCACCTATATGAAAAGCAGTACAGAATGGGTCAAATAACAAGAGAACAAACAAAACGTTACTCATCAAACCTAACGAGTCTGATAAGAAGGTCAAAAAAATTGTACTATGAGAACAGATTACATAACTTAAAAGGTGATATAAAAAAGACCTGGAAAACCCTATCTGAAATTCTAGGAACTAAAAAGATATCCACAAACAGAACAATCAAGCTAACAAAACCAGATGAACCCCTACTCCCACCTATTGAAACAGCAAACAAACTCAATTATTTTTTCTCCACCATAGGAAAAAAGCTGGCAAGCAAAATCCCAAGTTCAAACACTCCACCTAACGACTATCTCACTGGCACCTATCCGAACACACTATTCCTAGCCCCGACCAACCCAATAGAAGTTTCACTTATAATCAACACATTAAAAAACAAAGCAGGTGACCTAAATAACTTACCACCTTTTATATACAAAAAAGCCTCTCAAGTTCTCTCACCAATTATTGCAACACTCTTTAACAAATCCATCGAATCCTCTACCTTCCCATCAATACTCAAAATAGCGAGGGTCACCCCCATACATAAAGGAGGAGATCAAACAGACCTGAATAACTACAGGCCGATATCTAACTTACCCCTTCTCTCCAAAATCTTTGAAAAATTAATTCATAGACAAATATATTCCTACCTCACCTCCAACAACGTACTCAACCACTGTCAATTTGGATTCAGGCCTAATAAAAATACAAATGATGCCATTATACACATGTTAGAAATAATTTACACCGCTCTTGAGAAAAAAGAAATCCCAGTGGGAATCTTCATTGATTTACGTAAAGCTTTTGATACAGTTGACCATGATCTGTTACACCTAAAATTATCACACTATGGTATAAGAGGGCACTCCCTCAACTACCTAAAATCATACCTTAGCAACAGAAACCAATATGTGTACACAAATGGAGCTAGCTCTACCGCGCAAACTATTACAGTAGGTGTCCCACAGGGAAGTGTTCTTGGCCCACTTCTCTTTCTCATTTACATTAACGACCTACCAAATGCATCTCAACTACTCAAACCCATACTATTTGCAGATGACACTACATACGTTATCTCGCACCCAAGCCCAGACATACTAGCCAACACTGTAAATACTGAATTGCAGAAAATATCTACCTGGATGATGACCAACAAACTTACTCTCAATATTGATAAAACCTATTTTATCCAGTTTGGGAACAGAGCTACAAACGCACCACTTAACATAATGATAAACGGGTCCCCTATCACAAAACTCACAGAGGGAAAATTCTTAGGAATCCATCTTGACAGTGGCCTCAAATTTCATACACATATACAACAAATTTCCAAGAAAGTCTCAAGGACCGTGGGAATACTATCCAAGATACGGTACTATGTTCCACAACCAGCTCTCCTTACCCTATATCACTCACTCATTTACCCCTACCTCACCTATGGAATCTGCGCATGGGGCTCTACATCAATAACTCATCTCAGACCACTAATAACACAACAAAAGGCAGCAGTTAGAATGATAACAAATTCACACTCCAGACAACATACTCCACCAATTTTCAAAAATCTAAACTTACTCACCATACAAGACATTCATACTTTTTACTGTGCCTACTACATACATAGAACACTATGCAAATATTAACCCACCACTCAAACTTCTCCTTACCAATTTTAACAGGACACATGACCATAACACTAGACACAGATCACTCCTCGATGTTCCCCGTGTCCATCTAACACTATGTAAAAACTCAATGCATATAAAAGGCACGAAAATTTGGAATTCATTACCTGTCATTGCCAAAGAAACCCTGCCTGTACCCCAATTCAAAAAGATACTAAAAAACCACCTTCTCACCGAAACCTAAATGCTCAATATCAAACATTCCCAACAAAGTAGAATAATCACTTAAATGTAAAAACCTGATTACTCACTTAAATCTAAAAACCTGTTATGAATAATACATACATTGATATGTTCAACTTATATTCAAACTTTATAACATAGATACACAATTATACTTATTATATACATTATCAACCATAATTTTTTACCATGTAGTCTAAGTAGTCCTAAGAATGCCCGAAATGCGCAGCATATTAGGGGCTTTTGGCATGTACATCTCTTTTATACCTATGTATCATGTAAACCCAACAATGTATCTTTGTACCATGTCTAAATAAAGTATAATTATTATTATTATTATTATAAGCGTTCCCAGTAATTGAGGTGGTTTATCGCAGTTATGCGTGCCGTGAAGGTTCTCTGCACATTTTCTAGGTCAGCAATTTCACCTGCCTTGAAAGGTGCAGTTAGTGTGCAGCAATATTCCACTCTAGATAGAACAAGCGATTTGTAAAGTGTCAACATGGGCTTTGCATCCCTGGTTTTGAAGGTTCTCATTATCCATCCTGTCATTTTTCTAGCAGATGCGATTGCTACGGTGTTATGGTCCTTGAAGGTGAGATCCTCTGACATGATCACTCCCAGGTCTTTGACATTAGTTTTTCGCTCTATTGTGTGGTTGGAATTAGTTTTGTACTCCGATGAGATTTTAATTTCCTCGCGTTTTCCGTATCTGAGTAATTGAAATTTCTCATCATTGAACTTCATATTGTTTTCTGCAGCCTTATAAAGATTTGGTTTATGTCTGCTTGGAGTCTTGCAGTGTCTTCAACGGTGGACACTGTCATACAGATTCGGGTGTCATCTGCAAAGAAAGACACAGCACTGTGGCTTATATCCCTGTCTATGTCCGATATGAGGATGAGGAACAGGATGGGAGCAAGTACTGGGCCTTGTGGAACAGAGCTTTTCACATTAGCTGCCTCAGACTTTACTCTGTTGACTACTACTCTTTGTGTTCTACTTTTTAGGAAATTATAGATCCATCTACCAACTTTTCCTGTTATTCCTTTATCACGCATTTTGTGTGCTATTACACGATGGTCACACTTGTCAAAGGCTTTTGCAAAGTCTGTGTATATAACATCTGCATTCTGTTTGTCTTCTAGAGCATCTAGGACCTGGTCGTAGTGGTCCAGTAGTTGGGACAGACAGGAGCGACCTGCTCTAAACCCGTGCTGCCCTGGGTTGTGTAGTTGATGGGTATCTAGATGAGTGGCGATCTTTCTTCTTAGAACCCTTTCAAAGATTTTTATGATATGGGACGTTAGCGCTATTGGTCTGTAGTTATTTGCTATTGCTTTACTGCCCCCTTTGGGGAGTGGGGCTATGTCTGTTGTTTTTAGTAACTGCGGGACGACCCCAGTGTCCATGCCACCTCTCCCTAAGATGTTAAAAGCACGTGATGAACACAGAGTTCCATGAGTCTGGGCCTGGAGCGGAGTGCATGGGCATGTCATTTATTGCCTTTTCGAAGTCATTTGGCGTCAGGGTGATGTCAGATAGGCATGCGTCTGTCAAGTTCTGTGGCACTCTCATAAAAAAATCATATAGGTCTTCGATTTTCAGTCTGGTTAGCGGCTCGCTAAAAACTGAGTCATACTGGGACTTAAGTAACTCACTCATTTCCTTGCTGTCATCTGTGTAGGACCCATCCCTTTTTCTTAAGGGAATTTGCCTTGAGCAAACCTCAAGTGCCACAGAGTTAATTTGTTCTAGACATAGGTTAGGATCCGTGATGCTTAGGCTAGCTTCCCATTGTATATCATTTAGGACTTGGTTTACTTGGTCCCATCTTATGTTTTTGTTATTGAAGTTGAATTTGGAGAAGGCTCCCTCGCGGCTGATAACATTTTGTTGATCTTGGGCTCCCCTCATGCATGACTGGACCTCTATTAGTGCAGAAGCTGGGGGACCAGGCAGGGATAACAATGGATCAGGGAATACCTGTCAGGAAGACAGCAGCGAGTCATGGTACGTTGCGAGGTGTCAGAGTGGGCGCCGGTGACGAGTGGGGTTCCACAGGGGTCAGTCCTAGGACCGGTGCTGTTTCTGGTATTTGTGAACGACATGACGGAAGGAATAGACTCCGAAGTGTCTCTGTTTGCAGATGATGTGAAGTTGATGAGAAGAATTCAATCGGACGAGGACCAGGCAGAACTACAAAGGGATCTGGACAGGCTGCAAGCCTGGTCCAGCAATTGGTTCCTGGAGTTCAACCCCACCAAGTGCAAAGTCATGAAGATTGGGGAAGGGTAAAGAAGACCGCAGACGGAGTACAGTCTAGGGGGCCAGAGACTACAAACCTCAATCAAGGAAAAAGATCTTGGGGTGAGTATAACACCAGGCACATCTCCTGAGGCGCACATCAACCAAATAACTGCTGCAGCATACGGGCGCCTAGCAAACCTAAGAACAGCATTCCGACATATTAATAAAGAATCGTTCAGGACCCTGTACACTGTGTATGTTAGGCCCATATTAGAATATGCAGCACCAGTTTGGAACCCACATCTAGCCAAGCACGTAAAGAAGCTAGAGAAAGTGGAAAGGTTTGCAACAAGACTAGTCCCGGAGCTAAGGGGTATGTCCTACGAGGAGAGGTTAAGGAAAATCGACCTGACAACACTGGAGGACAGGAGTAATAGGGGGGACATGATAACGACATATAAGATACTGAGAGGAATTGACAAGGTGGACAGAGACATAATGTTCCAGAGATAGGACACAGCAACAAGGGGACACAGTTGGAAGTTGAAGACTCAGATGAATCACAGAGATGTTAGGAAGTATTTCTTCAGTCACAGAGTGGTCGGGAAGTGGAATAGTTTGGGAAGCGATGTAGTGGAGGCAGGTTCCATACATAGCTTTAAGAAGAGGTATGATAAAGCTCATGGCGCAGGGAGAGTGACCCAGTAGCGGCCAGTGAAGAGGCGGGGCCAGGAGCTATGAATCGACCCCTGCAACCACAACTAGGTGAGTACAACTAGGTGAGTACAACTAGGTGAGCACAACTAGGTGAGTACACACACACACACACACACACACACACACACATACACACACACACAAACACACACACACACACACAAACACATACACACACACACACACACCTACACACACTACAGCCCCGGTGGCCCGGTGGCTAAAGCTCTTGCTTCACGCACGGAGGGCCCGAGTTCAATTCCCGGCGGGGCGAAAACATTTCGAAGTGTTTCCTTACACACACATACAACAGGCCTAGTGTCTAATCTACATTTGCCTAGGACAAAATGGTAACTAACACACACACACACACACACACACACACCTAACTGCTGCAGCATATGGGCGCCTAGCAAACCTAAGAACAGCATTCCAACATCTCTATAAAGAATCATTCAGACCCTGGACACCGTGTACGTTAGGCCCATACTGGAGTATGCAGCACCAGTTTGGAACCCACAACTAGCCAAGCATATAAGGAAACTAGAGAAAGTGCAGAGGTTTGCAACAAGACTAGTCCCAGAGCTAAGGGGTATGTCCTACGAGGAGAGGTTAAAGGAATCAACCTGACGACACTGGAGAACAGGAGAGATAGGAATGATATGATAACGACATAAAATACTGAGAGGAATCGACAAGGTGGACAGAGACAGGATGTTCCAGAGATGGAACACAGCAACAAGGGGACACTCCATCTATCATCATTCTATCATGCAGGAGGAGCCACATGTCTATGGTGCATCCAACAAAATAAGCAGACTCTTGGATGTCACCACCGCCCGCCTCCGTCTGGGTTACAAGTATCCTTGGCAGGTTAAATCACCACCACCAGATGTAGACCAAACAAAATGTAAACTTTGTTAGTTGGATTATTGTCACACCCTGCGTCATTATGTACTGGAGTGCGATAAATTTCATGAATTCAGAGACAACTCACTCAGAAATATTCAAGATATGTCAAAGTATTTTATCCACAGTGGAATATTACAGACCATTCTGGAAAAATACCCTGACTTTGCTCCCTGTAAATAAAGCATTGTCATGTGTGTGTGTGTGTGTGTGTGTGTGTGTGTATGTATGTGTATTGATTACCATTTTGTCCTATGCACATGTCGATTGAAAACTGGGCCTGTTGTATGTGCGTGTGTGTGTGTGTGTATGTATATATGTGTGTGTATGTGTAATTTGTTCATGATTGTAACTATATATGATGTGATTATGATTCATTACCTTTGTAACTTGTCATGATTGTAACCAGCTCTACCTGGAGCTCATTACCTTTGTAACTTGTCATGATTGTGACCAGCTCTAGTTCATTACCTTTGTAACTTGTCATAATTGTAACCAGCTCTACCTGGAGCTCATTACCTTTGTAACTTGTCATGATTGTGACCAGCTCTAGTTCATTACCTTTGTAACTTGTCATGATTGTGACCAGCTCTAGTTCATTACCTTTGTAACTTGTCATGATTGTAACCAGCTCTACCTGGAGCTCATTACCTTTTTAACTTGTCATAATTGTGACCAGATCTAGTTCATTACCGCTGTAACTTGTTCAGCTATCAAAACTTTGGAGTCCAGTCAATGGACCAATTATGTACCTCTGTAATCTTTTGACTACCGCCCACAGGATGGGTATGGGGTGCATAATAAAGATATTAAACTAACAGCTGGACGTTGAAGACTCAGATGAATCACAGGGACGTTAGGAAGTATTTTTTCGGTCATAGAGTTGTCAGGAAGTGGAATAGTCTGGGAAGTGATGTAGTGGAGGCAGAATCCATACATAGCTTTAAGAAGAGGTGTGATAAAGCTCATGGAGCAGGCAGAGTGTCCTAGTAGTTACCAGTAAAGAGGCGGGGCCAGGAGCTATGACTCGACCCCTGCAACCACAACTAGGTGAGTACTCACACACACACACTCACACACACACACTAAACTATAGACCAGTGTCACTTACGTGTATAGTATGCAAAGTCATGGAGAAGATTATCATGAGGAGAGTGGTGGAGCACCTGGAACGGCACAGGATTATAAATGATAACCAGCACGGATTCATGGAAGGCAAATCCTGTGTCACAAACCTTCTGGAGTTCTATGACAAAGTAACAGAGGTAAGACACGAGAGAGAAGGGTGGGTTGATTGCATTTTCTTGGACTGCAGGAAGGCCTTCGACACAGTTCCTCACATGAGATTAGTGCAGAAGCTGGAGGATCAGGCGTGTATAACAGGAAGGGCACTACAATGGATCAGGGAATACCTGACAGGGAGGCAACAACGGGTCATGGTACGTGATGAGTTATCACAGTGGGCGCCTGTGACGAGCGGGGTCCCGCAGGGGTCAGTCCTAGGACCAGTGCTATTCTTGGTATATGTGAATGACATGACGGACGGGATAAACTCAGAAGTGTCTCTGTTCGCAGATGATGTGAAATTAATGAAGATAATTAAATCAGATGAGGATCAGGCAGGACTTCAAAGAGATCTGGACATGCTGGACAACTGGTCCAGCAACTGGCTCCTCGAATTTAATCCCGCCAAATGCAGTCATGAAGATCGGGGAAGGGCAAAGAAGACTGCAGACAGAGTATAGGCTAGGTGGACAAAGACTGCAAACCTCACTAAAGGAGAAAGACCTTGGGGTGAGTATAACACAAAGCACGTCTCCCGAAGCACACATCAACAAGATAACTGCTGCAGCATACGCGCGACTGGCAAACCTGAGAATAGCGTTCCGATACCTTAATAAGGAATCATTCAAGACACTGTACACCATGTACGTCAGACCCATAATAGAGTATGCAGCACCAGTTTGGAACCCATACCTGGTCAAGAAATTAGAGAAGTGCAAGGTTTGCGACAAGGTTAGTTCCAGAGCTAAGGGGAATGTCCTACGACGAAAGGTTAAGGGAAATCGGCCTGACAACACTGGAGGACAGGAGGGTTAGTGGAGACATGATAACGACATACAAAATACTGCGGACAATTGACAGGGTAGATAGAGACAGGATGTTCCAGAGAGGGGACACAGAAACAAGTGGTCACAATTGAAAGCTGAAGACTCAAATGAGTCAAAGGAATGTTAGGAAGTATTTCTTCAGCCATAGAGTAGTCAGGAAGTGGAATAGTCTAGCAAGTGATGTAGTGGAGGCAGGAACCATACATAGCTTTAAGACGAGGTATGATAAAGCTCATGGAGCAGGAAGAGAAGGGACCCAGTAGCGGTCAGTGAAGAGGCGGGGCCAGGAGCTGAATCTCGACCCCTGCAACCACAATTAGGTGAGTACACACACACACACACGCACACACACACACACACACACACACACACACACACACACAGCAGTAAGACAAGAGAGAGACGGGTGGGTAGATTGCATATTCCTGGACTGTAAGAAGGCGTTTGACACAGTTCCACACAAGAAATTAGTGCAGAAGCTGGAGGACCAGGCAGGGATAACCGGGAAGGCACTACAATGGATCAGGGAATACCTGTCAGGAAGACAGCAGCGAGTCATGGTACGTGGCGAGGTGTCAGAGTGAGCGCCGGTGACGAGTGGGGTTCCACAGGGGTCAGTCCTAGGACCGGTGCTGTTTCTGGTATTTGTGAACGACATGACGGAAGGAATAGACTCGAAGTGTCCCTGTTTGCAGATGATGTGAAGTTGATGAGAAGAATTCAATCGGACGAGGACCAGGCAGAACTACAAGGGATCTGGACAGGCTGCAAGCCTGGTCCAGCAATTGGTTCCTGGAGTTCAACCCCACCATGTGCAAAGTCATGAAGATTGGGGAAGGGTAAAGAAGACCGCAGACGGAGTACAGTCTAGGGGCCAGAGACTACAAACCTCAATCAAGGAAAAGATCCATACATAGCTTTAAGGAGAGGTATGATAAAGCTCATGGAGCAGGGAGCGTGATCCAGTAGCGGCCAGTGAAGAGGCGGGGCCAGGAGCTATGACTCGACCCCTGCAACCACAACTAGGTGAGTACACACACACACAAACACACATATATATCTATATATGTATATATATATATATATATATATATATATATATATATTATATATATATATATATATATATATATATATATATATATAATAGGGTCCACCTCTGGTACAAATTGTGGTACCCATAGCCTCGGAGAAGTGGATAAAAAGGCTTCAAGGAAGAATATTTGGATTTCTTCCTGAAGCCATTTGAATATTCCACTTCCCCTACCACCCCATCTTTTTTTTTTTTTTTTTTTTTACCAATAGGTATATTTTATTACATAATATGGTACAAAAGATTTAAGAGATACATTGTTGATATAAAGATGGCATATACAGTACACGAGGTGTGAGAGATACATGTCTAGTACATATTGTTACATGTTTGTCACGATTATAATGCGAAAATCTCATACAGCTCCTCCGAGCTGGAGCGCGTGCCCAAAATACAGCATGCATTACCCCTCTGAACAGCAGTGCTGAGTCGCTGGAACAGAAAACTAGCTGCCCTGGGATCCCTAGTTACTCTGTTGAGTCTTTTGCCCAGCTTCTTGAGGAACTTAGATGCACTCTTTCCCCATGAGCCAAGGGTCTCTGAGCCTATGGGAACAAACATAATGATGGGCAAGTTCTCCATATTTTCTCGACTTCTGGGACTCCCTGAAGGTGGCAGCTGCCCCTCCTTCCTCCCTGGTGTATTGGAGATAGGTATCAGCCAATTTAGATGCACATATGTAGTCCCACACCACCTGCTTGCCGTCTGTCCAGGCTTGAAGGGTGATACCATCTGTACGCTTTTGACTGCCATCAGATCTGCATAGTTGGGGTGGCTCCCTAACTGCTGGGCATCTGGCTGTTGTGAGGCTCCTCTTGATAATGTTATTAACCTCTTCATGTCTTGCAATCTTTCCCTCGGATTTACGACACACAAGACCATGGTACCCGAATCGGTCTGCTGCTTCACTGTTACAAATACACCTGTGTTCGGCGAGAATAGGGGCGGCAAGTCGAAGGGCAACACCAATGCGGACGGTCTGTGAGTCAAGGCGTGTGCCAAGGCTGGAGTTGGGAACATCCAAAAGAAAGTCCCCTGCATGAGGAGCTCTCACTGCAAGGAGGCGGGCTCTATCCTTCCCTGACACACTCTGAAGATATATATATATATATATATATATATATATATATATATATATATATATATATATTTTATATATATATATATATATATATATATATATATTCACATATATATGGCACACACATACACTCGCACACGCAAACATACACAAGGGTATATATGCATTCGTACAATTCATACACGTATACATTTCTCGGATCATCCAACGATGATAATTCATGTAGTATTGGTTTAGGTTAAACCACTCGTCCTGCTCCTTCCTGGCAGCTATCATGGTGGTGGTTTAGGTTGAGCCACTCGTCCTGCTCCTTCCTGGCAGCTATCATGGTTATGGTTTAGGTTGAGCCACTCGTCCTGCTCCTTCCTGGCAGCTATCATGGTTGTGGTTTAGGTTGAGCCACTCGTCCTGCTCCTTCCTGGCAGCTATCATGGTTGTGGTTTAGGTTGAGCCACTCGTCCTGCTCCTTCCTGGCAGCTATCATGGTTGTGGTTTAGGTTGGGCCACTCGTCCTGCTCCTTCCTGGCAGCTATCATGGTTGTGGTTTAGGTTGGGCCACTCGTCCTGCTCCTTCCTGGCAGCTATCATGGTTGTGGTTTAGGTTGGGCCACTCATCCTGCTCCTTCCTGGCAGCTATCATGGTTGTGGTTTAGGTTGGGCCACTCGTCCTGCTCCTTCCTGGTAGCTATCATGGTTGTGGTTTAGGTTGGGCCACTCGTCCTGCTCCTTCCTGGCAGCTATCATGGTTGTGGTTTAGGTTGGGCCACTCGTCCTGCTCCTTCCTGGCAGCTATCTCGGTTGTGGTTTAGGTTGGGCCACTCGTCCTGCTCCTTCCGGCAGCTATCATGGTTGTGATTTAGGTTGGGCCCTCGTCCTGCTCCTTCCTGGCAGCTATCATGGTTGTGGTTTAGGTTGGGCCACCGTCCTGCTCCTTCCTGGCAGCTATCATGGTTGTGGTTTAGGTTGGGCCACTCCCTCCTGCTCCTTCCTGGTAGCTATCATGGTGTGGTTTAGGTTGGGCCACTCGTCCCGCTCCTTCCTGGCAGCTATCATGGTTGTGGTTTAGGTTGGGCCACTCGTCCTGCTCCTTCCTGGCAGCTATCATGGTTGTGGTTTAGGTTGGGCCACCGTCCTGCTCCTTCCTGGCAGCTATCATGGTTGTGGTTTAGGTTGAGCCCTCGTCCTGCTCCTTCCTGGCAGCTATCATGGTTGTGGTTTAGGTTGGGCCACCCCGTCCTGCTCCTTCCTGGCAGCTATCATGGTTGTGGTTAGGTTGGGCCACTCTCCTGCTCCTTCCCGGCAGCTATCATGGTTGTGGTTTAGGTTGGGCCACTCGTCCTGCTCCTTCCTGGTAGCTATCAGTGGTTGTGGTTTAGGTTGCCACTCGTCCTGCTCCTTCCTGGCAGCTATCATGGTTGTGGTTTAGTTGGGCCACTCGTCCTGCTCTTCTGGCAGCTATCATGGTTGTGGTTTAAGGGTTTGGGGCCCCTCATCCTGCTCCTTTCTGGCAGCTATCATGGTTGTGGTTTAGGTTGGGCCACTCGTCCTGCTCCTTCCTGGCAGCTATCATGGTTGTGGTTTAGGTTGGGCCACTCGTCCTGCTCCTTCCTGGTAGCTATCATGGTTGTGGTTTAGGTTGGGCCACCGTCCTGCTCCTTCCTGGCAGCTATCATGGTTGTGGTTTAGGTTGGCCACTCGTCCTGCTCCTTCCTGGCAGCTATCTCGGTTGTGGTTTAGGTTGGGCCACTCGTCCTGCTCCTTCCTGGCAGCTATCATGGTTGTGATTTAGGTTGGGCCACTCGTCCTGCTCCTTCCTGGCAGCCATGGTTGTGGTTTAGGTTGGGCCACTCGTCCTGCTCCTTCCT